>RXPK01001267.1:0-111132 GCA_004143645.1 Protaetia brevitarsis | reverse complement strand
ATCGATAGGTATGTATAGCTGCAGAAGATAGTAGCGATGACCAAAGAACAAGAGGAAGAGCTTAGGATACAAGAAAGAAGAAATACTAAGAACAATATAGGTCAATAAAAATGGACAATCGGTGAATATAGAAGAGAACCAATTATGAATTAACAAAGGAGCTAATGGAAGTGCGTGGTTAAAAAAATTAAGAGGCAGAGAATAAAATGGTTGGAACACGTGTGGAGGGTCGGGAACAACCAGGAGGAAGAGGAAGATGCAAGCCTAGATCTACACGGCTATAATAAGTTAAAGAATTAAGGTCTTCTTTCCCAAAAATAGATGAACCAGAATGGCTGTCATATCGATAAACAAACAGAAAAATGAATGAGCTAAAGAGTAGGATAAAAGAGAGAAAAAAAGAAAAAACAAATACTCAAATGAGCAGGCGCTAACTGTCAAATTAATCAGTATTAATAATTGATAATTTGTAAGTACAATGACCTATTCTGATTACACATCAGGAAATGCTATTTTTCAGATTAAACTGAATCAATTACGTAATAAATAATCACATCCATATAAATACAGTAGCGTAAATAAGTATGTTATTGATCATAGATATAAATAAGTACATGTTTTCGATGTTAGAGATATTACTACTGTCACATATGGACAAATTATCACTTTAACGTTGAAGAAAAATACAAACCAGTTTTTTTGCAAGTGATGAGGTAATCGTTATTATTGTTAAAAAAAAAAAACCTTTACCGTATATCCACGTCTAATAAATTACCATTAATTAAAGTTTATTTTTATTTTGTATTCCAAAAACCCTCAACAGTGTCACGTAATAAAAACAAAACACTAAATTCGACAAATGCCTTAAAACAGTAGCGAACAATTAATATATACCCTAAATGGTAAATTACCTTGGTCCAATGTACTTAAATGGTTATTACGTGAAATCTCAACAGCTTTGCCGGTGTACGTAATTTTCCAAATAAGGTAAGCAGACACCAAATTAAAAGCAATCTCTCATACATTATGTATGATTTTCCAAAAAGTTGACCTGAATAAATTTATTCGTTCACATTGAAGCTTAAATATCGCAATATGATAATTTATTTAAGAAAGAGAAAAAGAAAAAACAACATTCAAATAATTGTAAAGGTAATAAAGACTTACATCGACCTCAACTGGAATTTGTTTTTCGTTCAAGGGAATGTCTCTAACTGTTTCTATAAGATTCGACGTCATATTTGCCGATTTTCCTTATCGTAACGTGAAAATCCGTCCTTACACTCTAATATCACTAGAATACTTTCACTCGTAGAATTATTTTAGATATCACACGTTCGATTTGTATATCACACGGATCTATTTTGTATTATGTTGGCCGGCTCCCGACAACAACACTTTTAAAGCGTGTCTGGCGGAGTGGTGGGGGATACGACTTCGAGAACGGTTCTAGAGAACTTCGCGAAAATTCTAGCGAAGCTATCCATTAACGGCGCGAGTTTCACGTTCGTAGAACATTTCTCGAAGTAACGTGGGTAGTGTCAGGGGTGTTTGTATATGAATGGACTGCATTTGTGATGGTTGGGAGGGGTATAAAGGAAAATAACGATAGGGTCGTAGATAATCTAAGATTCTTACAGGAGAATTGTGCGCGATGAAAATAAAGGCGTTTTATATCGATTGAGTAGAGACGTTTACAAAACGGAATACCTACACGGTTT
Source organism: Protaetia brevitarsis (assembly GCA_004143645.1). NCBI lineage: Eukaryota > Metazoa > Arthropoda > Insecta > Coleoptera > Scarabaeidae > Protaetia > Protaetia brevitarsis. The sequence continues at coordinate 109,411 of RXPK01001267.1, read as the reverse complement.
CTGAATAGTCATTCTTGTCCATTAATTGTATAGATTATTATGAATTGGTTTATTTACAGTTACTTTATTAATGTAAAAAGTAACTGTTACAGAGATAAGAAAAAAGGCAGGGGAAGTTATACTATTATAGCAAGGTAATACAATAAATACATAAATGAACATATAAATGGCAATTAAAAAAAGATTGTCAATTTTTAATCTCGATTCTCTTTAGCAAAGTTGTTGGATACCTATATACCCATTTACTTCTGTAAAAATTAACAACTTTAATTGAGTTCTAAACAAGTTAGTTGACATAGTGGTGTCCCTAATCATACTTGGAGGAGTTGACCAAAAGGATGCAATACTGATGGATAAGATCTTTCTCAAAGAGCGGTTTGTAGTGATGTGGTGCACGTGTATATCAAAGCGAATTTTTGTAAAATTAAAGAAACTGCGTTCGCACTCATTTTCAGTAATAATAATGTTTATTGTCGTTAGTAAAAATTATTATGTCAAGATATAATAAATTATTACAAAGTAAAAACAAAAACAGTAAATAACAATAATAAATCTACGTACCTATAAATAAAATATGTTAATTTATTTAAAATTTAGAGAAACTCATTGTGCAAATATTCGTCAACAGAATAAAAAGTTCTAGAAGAAAGTTTCAGTGATTTTTTAAATGCATTTATCGTAGTGGCAAGCAGGTGGTTGTAATAAATTACGCATCTGTAATATGAACAACGTTCGAATAAGGCGGTCTTATGGACAGGAATACTTAAATCATTAGAATTGCGCGTTGCCATATTACTATGAACGTCCCGATTTTTAGTAAACTTATTTTCGTTGCGCTTATAAAATATTAAAATATCATACAAAAATAAGCAACTTAACGGTAACATTTTTAAATATTAAACGGCACGACTCTCTACTCGATCGTAAATGAGACTCCACATACGAAAAATAAAACAAAAAAATGTGTGTATTTATTACGTTTCTCAAGTTTCCAATTTACCTTCGAATATAAAATACAGTGTTCTTCAAACTTACAGCACGATAGTACCAACTATGAATCCAAAGAATTACAGCATTAATTTACATCACATTTAATATAAAACCAATCGTTCTGTCACAAGGCCGAAATTGTAATAAACCAGTCTTTGCCCCGTTTAAGACTGTTTTAAGATGGTAAGTAATCGTAGAAGGAAAGTTCTAGAAAATTATTTTGAAATTTTTCATTGTCTATACGCATGGTGGAAGTTCACTTATACTTTTATAAGTATTCTTTTTGAAGGTACATTTCTCAATTTTAATCGACGAAAGCACGGATAGAAATCTATCCAAAAGGTTTTATGCATATTAGTCCAATATCTTCATCGCAAACGTCAAGAAGTAGTAAGTACAATTATTAGAGCTTTTGCCAATAGATGCCTCTGACGGGTCAGCTGAAATGTTATATGCAACTTTAAAAAATTACGTGAACTTAAAACAAATACCCCTATCTAATAAAGTTGGTCCTGGCATGTGATGGAGCTGTCAGTCATGATAGGAAAATATAATTCATTCCTTAAAAATTTTTGGGGGGGTTAAAGAACGATGTACCTCATTTAATTTTAATCAATGTATTGGTTTTAGCTGGGCAACTAATTCTAGTATGGATAGTAGTATGTTACACAACAATTGTGAAGATCTCTTAAAAAGTAACTATCGTAATTGGAGCAAACTCAACGCTATTTTGACGGTTATAGGAGAATGCAAACTGTATTTTGAAATAAAGCCATATAAATATTAAAAACTATCTAGTTATCAGATGGTTTAGCCCCTACACTCAGTGTGCAGAGGGAATTGTTAGTTAACGAGATGTTTGGTAGCGTGATTTTAGTATAGCAGTATACGAAGATAGCTCAAATTCAGCTAAAGTAATTCTGGAAAATTTACAGAATCCTACAATCAAATGCTATTTTCTTTTTTTGAAATATAGCCTAAATTACATGAATCAATTTAGTAAACTATTTCAGAGTAAAGATTATTTAATATATGTTTTGAGGAAGGAAAGCGTATTAATTATAACACCGATTCAATCATCATGTTCCACAAGGTTCCATCTTAGGGCCTATACTTTTCATAATGTATATGAACGATCTTACCCACGAAGCTGCAAAGCTAGCATGTTATGCAAACTTCCATAGCGCAGCCACTTATGCAATAATGATTTGGGGTACATCCGCGGAATTGGAAAAAAATCTTAATTCTACAAAAACGTGCATTAAAAACATTGTGCAGATTACGGGTTCAAGAAAGTGGCCGAGACGTATTTGTTCAAGAAAGGATAATGACAATGGTGAATGTATATAGATTAAACTGTATTAACTATGTTTTCACAGAAAAACAAAAATTTGCGAAGATTCTGACTGGTCAAGCATCGCACTAGAAACAAAGAACGAACCTGCCATTCACATTATAGGCTTACACAAACTAGCATCGTGGAAATTACTGATGCGTGAAATTGTATAATAAACTGTCCGATCAATTAAAAAAGCTTAATGTAAACAGGTTTCATAAGAAACTGAAAGCTATTTTGCTTAAAAAACCTTTTTATAATGTTAGTGAATTTCTAACAAAGTACTGTTCCCATCTGTGATGCTTGTAGACTTTCCTTTTTCTTTTTGCCAACGTTTTTTTACTTTTTATTTATACAATGTATTATATATGTGTTTATTTACTGTTTTATACATCAATTTTTTATTGACATGTTACGTTTATGTAAATGAAATAAATACAATACAATACAATACAATAGACATGAGTAAGCGTCAAAAAATCTAAAACAGCTACCACCGCAGCTCTAAGTATAATTCCAAATCTAACTGGATATTGGATAAATATAACAAAACGAAATACATTTACTGAGAGAAATAAATGGCTCTGTGCACATGTTACTGATTCTGATGTAATTTTATGATTAAAAGTAGAAGTTACATACATATTTAGTTCCTTTAGTTTTTTTTTTTTTGCAAAAACGGTTGATTCTACCAGCTGAACAGCAGTTTATGTCATCAGTACATTCGTCCAGTGGCGGTTTCTGTATAGGAGCACATGAGCACGTGAACCCCCTAAACAAATCGTCGATTACACTAATAAATCATCTTGATTAATATATTCGTAAGCATAAGCAGCGACGAATAAACACCACGTCTTTTTTACATATATACACCGAGCAACGACGACGACGGGCACGTGGCCGAGTGGCCGGACTACGTTGAGGTTATCCAATGCCTAGCCGCATAAAGGACGTAGCGGAGGTGGGGAGGGAAACGGCAGATTCCATATGAACGGTGCACAAATTGAGTGTGCTCCTGTGCTCGCTTTCGTTGCGTTTTCGGGTCACGTGAACAAATCGATCGACATCAACGTTCAGATATCGTGTTTTACGGATAAACTATATTATATATGTTTTGTTTATGAATGACTCACCGTTCACAGGTCGTAACTACCATAAGAACTAATACTGTTTGTTGATGACAGTTTTATAATGAAACCAAGGCTGCGTAATTATTTTAATTTATTATATAACATACTGCTGTAGTGTTTTATTTAAAAAAACAATTATCTGAATAAATTTCTTAATTTAATGTATTTTATTTGAAATTGTTTTGTATTTTAGGATAACGGTGTATTTCTTTATACTTAAGTTTTAACAGAATTTTCGTCACATATATAACATTATATTATTTATTTCACTATTGCTATATTTTTTCGTATTGGACGGATTTGTTTCCAGGTTTTTTGTTTGTTTTCTGGCTATCTGCTTCGTACGTGCGAGCGAGAGAGCCAGTGTGATATAGATATCGGGGTGGATCACATGTGTTATTTTCTTTTGCTTGGAATTTAATTTTTTTTATATTAATCTATAATTTGTTGCTTATATTAAGCCAGTGCTCAATGTTTAATTCACACTCCGTGCAGTTTAGATGAGTATTAATACAGTCTGTATTAAATTAATTTTATATTTATTTTAGGTATAGGAAAGTTTTCAAAGAATTGTAGATGATAAAAGTTGATATAATTAACATAATAATCATGGTTGTAACAATTTAAATACTTAGTGTTAATTTATAAATATCTTAAATTTAACTTTGTAAAAAAAAAAGGAAATTAGACAATATATTTGTTAAAAAAAACTATCTATTTTATTTAAAACACTGATTTAAATTTTCGTTTGAGGTATTTCATCTACATCAATACGTTTATTAAACCCGCGCACATAAAATCACAAACTTAAACTCGTAAATCTTTAACTGTTCCAAAAAACCTACATTTCCCTCAAAGATACAAATAATAATTGATTTTTTTAGAAAAACAATAATAAATTAGCAATAGCGCAGCCGCAGTTAAAAACTACGCCGCATCGTTAAATCCCTCTGCAAAAAGTCGACAAAGCAAAGCCGCCACTAATGCGCTTTGGTACAGCCGACAAAAAAAAAAGAATGTATATAGTACGTAAAAAAGGTAATGAAATGAAATATACAGTACGTAAAAAAGATAATGAAATGCACACAAAACAAACAAAGTAGTATTGTAAGTAAACACTAAACAACATATATAAATAAGAACTATGGATGCGAACAGTTTTACTGTGCAATATTTGGAAAGACAATTTTAATTCGTTTAGTTATGAACAAAAAATAAATTCAAGTTAAAAGTATGGGCAGACCAAAACCAGACCTTAATTTGACGCAAATTACAAAGGACAAATTTAGAGATTTTATAAGAAAATTTAAGAAGGACATGTACGAAAAAAATGATTGGATTTTAGTTAAAAATTTGCATGTTCTTGATTTTGTGAACACCCTACGTTTCCGACCACGAGCCGCCACTGCATTCGTCTATAATCTAGATTATATTATCCACAACTAATAGATATATTTTTTTATGGTTAAACTGGCATTTGCCCTTCAAACATGTTTTAAGATTGATTGTTGGGGGCAATTTTCGGTCAGATGTCTGATGAGTAATTTTGTATTAGAAATTATATATCATTAAACAAACTTCACAGTTAAATTATAAAATCAAAAATACTCTGTATTATTGAAATTTCACCTATTAAGAACGACCACATATAAAATTACTAGGAATATTTATTTAACTTCTATCACATTGCAGCACTGGGTAATATAAAACCACAATTAATTAGTATTATTGTGTTATAATAATTTGTAATAAGTCTTTATATAATGAGTATTTTTCTGATATTCTATATGTCATAAAAATCTAGTAGATTGGATTTATTTTTCCAATACAGTTTTCTCTGTGTAGGCGACACATGAGGGTACCCTACTTGACAGTCGAAATACGATTCTGTTATTCACACCTGAAACTTGAGATTAATAAAACAGTTTCATAAACACTTGACTTGTCAAAATACGCCATTAATCTCCTTTGAAAAAGTGTAAATATTTGTGTTTACTGTGGTCTGTTTGAGAATCCCGGAAAAGAAAAACACTTTCTAGAATTTGAACCGTAAACCTAAAATTCAGGCATTTTATTTTTAAAGACTCCCGAATCTATTGTCTGGTTGATCTTATATAAGTATTTATAAAATTGGCTAGAGATTCGTTTTAATCAAAATACCAAACAATAACATGTACTTAGAAAATAAAAGCACAAATAAATATATTGGCAAAATTATTGGAATAATAAAGAACTAGAGATTGAAATAACCTACTCAATTTTTATTCATCAGAGGAAAATTTCCAATACTACGAATTGAAGGTCGGTTAACATATAAATAAAGTTTAAAATAAATTAGGAATTAAGTAACGCGTGTGTTCTTATTATTTGCAATAATATGTTACAGATATGGTGAGACGCGAGTATTATCCATTTGAAACGTGTTTTAAATTACCTTAATTAAACCATAATTTTTATTAAATGAAATTCAATGTGTGTTGGTGTATGTACATATACTTGTTTATATATACTATACATGGTTTCAATTTAATGGATAAGTAAGATAAAACAGTAACCACTTTCGCTGATAGAATATAATTCAATAATAACTACGTATATTTATAATGATACCTATAAGAAGTATGTATTGCAAAACATCATGGGTAGACTTAGTATTTACGTCATTAGTCTGAAGATAATTGACATCATATGTGCTTACATACCTGAAAAGAAAGTTCTTCCATACTAAATATGTATATATGTAAGAATATCAATATCCCTCACGACGAGGATTATTTGGTTGAGATATGTATATTTTCGTATATGACAATCGCTTGTGTTTTGTTGTTAATCTATGGCAAATTATTGTTATTACAACTACTGGATGATTTTGAAAAATGAGATTTCGTTTCATTCAAAGCACTCGATAATGATGCCTATTTCAAGTCGATAGTATTATATGAGCGTTCGATTATATGAGCCTGAAATAGAATGATTTTTATTAACATTTATAAAGCGTTGCATTGAGAAGAAATGTGAAGATCGTCAGTGCGTTTCAAGTAGATAATAATTCATTCATAACGTTTTTTATTATACATATATAGCATTAAATCATAAAGTGTAAACACGACTTGAGATTATCTATCTAAAAGTACTTTCAAATGCGTAATATACACTACCGTCCACGGAAGTTTGGCCAACTGACAAATGTTCAATGAAATCAAAAAAATAAATTTGTTACTCTAAAAGAAAAAAAAAATTATAACTAACAGCTTCTTGCGGGTTTCGCCGTGTGTCAAAACTTTCGCTCGACGTTTCGCTGTTCATCAGACAGCTTCTTTCAGGATAACTGAAACTGATTCTCCATGGTCCGACATTTTCTTATATACGCCCCTGGTGCATCCAACCGTGTTGTTTCCCGCTCCATTGACCGTGGCGTTCGTAGTAGGCTCTTCCACGTGTTGCTAGGGTATCCTTCATCTCTGTTAACGGTTTCATTCTTTCTATTTCTATGCTTCCCTGATGGAGTCTTTTCCCGTAGTTCTTGGTGGTAGTTATTACTTTTACATTCTTGAAATCCATTTTGTGTCCGGTGTCGTGCATTGTTTCTGCCACCGCTGATTTCTCGGTCCTTCTTAATCTTGCGTCCCTCTCGTGTTCTTTTATTCTTATGTCGATGGCTCTTCCTGTTTGTCGGACGTAGCACTGTCGCATTGGCATGTTATCTTGTAGATACCTTCTGTGCCCCTTGGGTATCTTATCCTTTGCGGTCGGTAGATACTGCTGGATCGACGTTGCAGTCCCGAAGCGTACTTGTACGTTACGTTTCTTCAAAATTCGGCCTTCTTTCGGTGACTCTGCTATGTAAAGTAAACCACGCCATCCCTCTTCGTGGTTCTGTAGTTTTCTCAGTGTCGTCTTCTTCTTAGTGGGCTTTCTCTTATGTCGATGTCAGTGTAATCATTCTTCTTTAGTGCATTTCTCAAATGTATCTTTTCACTGGTATGATGTTGTTCGTCACTGATGGTTTCGGCTCTGGATAGCAAAGTTTGTATTAATGTCTTCTTCTGCATCGGATGATGCAGCAAAGCAAGCTGTGAGTTTTAAAATATTTACCCTTGGCGTTGATCACTGCTCTCACAACTCGCAGCATCTTTGTGATAAATTTTGTTAGGGTGTCGGCAAGGATATTGGTCTATTCTTGTTGCAGAAGCCTTAAGAGACAGGGGATGTCATTAAATCGTTTTCCTGCTTAATTACGTTAATAAGACGTGTCCAATAAATTTTCTGTCCCTAATACTCTGTTTATTTAAGCTGAGGTGTGATTAGGACGAATACGCATTAAGATTATCATAAATGAATGCAATAAAACTTATTATATTAAGATATTTGTAAAATTTTCTCCCTTGGTCAAAATTCTATGGACGATAGCGTATGTATTAACTAATTGCCCATGAACATATATATAGTTTTATTTTGTGGGATCATCATTGTAGTATCACGGATCTACGTAGATCTCAAATAAAGTTGGTTTAATTGACAATTCAGTACTAGCAAATAATACAAACAATCTCACTGAAAATTTTTACTTGTAGTTTTAGATATTCTACCTTTTAATGTAACTGAGAACTTTTGTGTATAACAAGAACTGTCACACATTGTTAATGAAATCCGACGAGTATTGTAAATCACAATTTTTCGTTTTTTGGCGCACATCACCTTAGGGAGTCAAAACCACCCTTAAAATTTCGAAGATTTTTTAGTTTCTTTGTAGTTTATACCGCTGGCTGTTTCGAACAAAACAAATATATGATGACTGCTGAATAATTGATATTATATACCATCCTTTTAGGGAAGACGTTGCGAATAGCAGGTAAGCTGTATTTTGATATCTAAGACTGCTGTTTGACCAAACTGAATTTGTTGAAAGGAAGTGAAGTTGGAAATGCAGACGTCATTACACTCCGTATATTATTATACTTATTTAGAAAAATTGTTTTAGACGACCGTGAACTTCATTGTGTTTCTCCATAAAGAGAAATAGATATCCTCTGAAAAGGAAGACAATCTTTCTATATAACTCTTATGAGCAAATTCATTCAAAAAAAAAAAATGGGGATAATTACCCGAAAAAGGGGAGCAGTATTGGGCAATTTTAATCTCCTGGGTAATTTTACATCCTACACCAGGGAAATTTGTAGGGAAAATTTACCCCAAGAATGGGAGGAGGAAAAATTGCCTCCCACTGTTGAGGAAATTTTGCCTACTTTTTTTGAGTGTTGGGCTCTAAAAAATTAACGTTTGGCCATGTATGACTAATATTTTTTCAAAAAGTACTCCAAGAGGTCATCAATATCAACTGTAAACCGGCACCACATCTGAGTTTAACATTTAGGGAGTTCTCTTTGTTAATTTTAGTTTTGGATTGGCTCATTCCGGAGTGGCTCTAGGACGTGAATCGAAATTAAAAAAAAAGGTCCGTTTTGTTTCGGTAAAGTCTTTCTTGGGTTCAGTTAGATCTGGACTGCTTCCACATGTAAGCTGGTGGGAATTATTTGCTATTTCTTTAGGAAGTCAAATCGATTTTTTTATGGTGCTTATAATAGCTTTGAAAAGCCTGATGTCTTCCCTTCTCTGAGAAGGTAAGTTTTTTTTTAATAAATGGATACTATTAATTAAAAAAATGCGTGAATGTAGGAATAAATACACTACCGGGCTGTGAATGTGATTGAAGCTAGGACAACTAGTATAAATTTAAAAAATCAATTCTTTTTCAATATTTAATACTTTTAACATTATTGTAATCTGCAATAAAGTTATGCTTATATTTCAAAGTATTTAAGACGAAAATCATCAAGAGAAGAAGCTATTAAAGAGAAAATTTAATTTAGCTTAATAGCAGGTAATAAAACCATTACAAATGATATTTAAAGGAACGCCGACAAGCATGTTTACAATAGAGGGATGGGTCGACAGGGTCGTAAAACTCCACGTGAGTGTCTCCTAAAAGTCTCCCACTATAGCAGGAAATAATTGATATCGTTAAACCAGTTGCGATAGGATTGTTCAATGGCGGTGTTTGTGAGAATAGTATTTAAAAAATGCCGAAAGGAAAGCCGAAAAGTGTAGAAAAAAGTACGGTTATTGCCACATTATACGAGGAAGGACATTCTGTGCGTGTGCTAGCAGAAAAGTTGAGGAGTGACAGAATCTACAGTTCATTACACTATTCGTCGCTACCGAGACATCGGAACATTCGAAGATCGGAATCGCACAAGTTCGTCACGGATAACAACCCTCGCGGAAGATCGACGTCTTAAAGTGTTGAGTAAGAGAAATCAGCGATTGACGTCGTATGCGACGCATAAAACCTGCTCCTAGGAAAACCCGGCTTAAACGCCGCTCAAGGGAAACCAGTTTATTCGGTCGCGTTGCGGTAAGAAAATCGTGGGAACCGCTAAAAACGATTACAGTGATTACAATGGGCCGAAACTCATGTAAATTGAACAGCAGAAAATTTCGGAAACGTTGTTTGGACTGACGGGTCGCAAGTTCGAAGTGTTTGGGGAGAAGCGCAGGGTTTTTGTAAAACGAACGAAGGACGAGCGAATGTTGCGCGATTGTGTCCACAGTAAAACACGGTGGTGGTTCAATTATGGTTTGGGGTTGTTTTAGCAGTGCCGGGGGCCGGAGATCTGGTAAAAGTGACGACATTATGAGCAAAGAAAATTTGCATATACGACCCTAAACACACGGCACGGATCTGTAAAAATTAAGACGAAATAGGAAAATCTGCCTAAGCTCGAAAGAGCACATGTGGCGATTTCTCCAAGCCGAATGGAACAATATTTCCCAGAAAACTTTGACAAAATTAACAGAACGCATATCACGAGTGGTCTGGCTCGTATTGTAAGCCAAAGGAGGATTCTTCGACGAGAAGAAAGTATAGTTTCTACGAGACATTTTTATATTCTTTCGAATTTCTGTCGTTTTTATTCAGTTAGCAGTAATTTACTAATTGTCTTAACTTCAATGGCCGGTATATTATACAGCGAATTGTCTGTCGTCGATGAAGGTTTTCAATGGGATTATTTTTTATTCTCTGACGGTGCAATCAAATAATGGCTACATTATGATATTAGCAAGGCATTTGACACCATCAGCCATAAAATTTTATTAAGTAAATTGGAATCTGTCGGTGTTAGAGGAATAGCTCTTAAATGCATAAAATCCTTTTTGAGTGGCAGGCAGCCAATTGTCAGTGTCAGAAATGTCGAACAGGGTATAGAGAAAGAGTGCTTATCGTCATTTTCGTCGATCACACTGGATATTCCGCATTGTTTTTGGTATACTTGGCAGATATGCCTGATGTATTAGAGATGTGTTTTCTTTACCAGTATGCGGATGGCACGTCATGTATACTAAGAGGCACCGATTTTGATAGTGTATTAGCGTTGCGAACAAAGCTTTCGCCGTCATTCACTGCAGATCCTTCGTATCATAGTAGGGGCTTTAAGCAGTATATTTCATTCTTTACCTGTGTGACATTGAAGCGTTGTGCATGGAAGCAAATTTCTCATATTGCCTTCACGCGTTGAATATGCCAGTGTGAACCGACAAGAAAGAGTGAAAACGAGACTATGTCTCAAGTGACTATATGCATTGCGCACGCACTACCTAATATCTCAACCACGAATGATGGTGAAGGCATCGTCATGCTACACTATACGCTTCACGCCGTGAGGCAACTTCTGAAGAATAGGCTTCACTTCATTTGTTCGCTTCACATTGCAATATTAAGCATATATTAAATAATATTAAAGCTACGTTCATCACAACACTATAGTGTATCGTTATTAGGTAGCACCATAAATAAAGGCATTAATAACTGGTGTACTAAAAACATTTTACAGCTAAATATAGTAAATCCGCTGCATTATGTTTTAACAACAAAACAAATTCAAGCATTTATTTGAACTTAAATGGAAAATCGGTTCCCAATGTTAGTAAATTTAACTTCATGGAACGAACACATTGAGATTTTGGTAAAAACACTTAACTCCGCCTTTTACGTTGTTCTAAACTAGCGTCATACGGTTGATATCGGTATTTTAAAATCTTATTATTTTGGCTACGTATACTATAAGATAAAGTATCTAATCTTGCTTGGGGATCTTCAAAAAATTTTACACGAGTATTTAAAGTACAAAAGAAAATTATAAGATGCTTGTTGCATAGGCCAGCTGGTACACCGTGTCGTCCATTATTTAAAGAGTTATTATTCTACCATTACCAGCAGTTTATTTATACCAACTAGGCATTTGGGCATATCAAAATTATACACATCTGAGCAAGAACTGTACATACTATAAAGCAATGGTTACCGGGGGGAGGGGGGTGATCTTACTATACCACGTCACACACAAACAGCACTATTCGAGAGAGCATCGGAGTATAGAGCAATCAAAGTTTATAATAAATTACCAGAGTGCGTAAAAAATAAACCAACTGTCAATCAATATAAGATTGCTCTAAAAAAGTTATTGCTTGACAAATGTTTCTATTCATATGAGGAATTCTTGGGGTGTCATTGTGATATTAGAGGGAGGCTTGTATTGCGCGTTCCCAGCTATGTATTAGTTATTTTTATGTATTTTTTGTTCTTTGTTTTGCCAGTTTGATGTTTTGTGTAAGTGTATGAAATGGTATTCAATTGTTATGCTTGACAATGCTTATATCATTTATGATCTACAGCAATAAAAATTATTATTATTATTATTGGTGTCACGTCTTCCGGCAAATGCATGGATTAAGGCTTCTCTCGGATCCCAACGCAGTAATAGACAAAAATAGTAATTTCAGCGGTTTCGCATATCAGCAAAATGTGATAAGAATACAAGATATTCATAGCAAATATAATAAAGAATTTGTGACTAATTACCTAAAATTACGAAAGTGTCCTATGTGAGTTTCACCATCGTCATTAACTGTATTTAGAGCAATTTTCACGTTGACAGTCTTTCGATTCACTCGTAATTCATAACTTCCGGTCAAATTTCTTAATCATTATATTTCGAAGAACACAGCCACCCATGTTGTACATACATACAGATGTATGTACAAGAAACTACTTACACCAGATTTGTATTTAAAGGAATCGTAATTTTTTATTATGCCTTGACACATATTTTCCCGTAGTTAAGCGGTGAGTATTGCAATATTGCATATCTTTTTACGACTGAAAATTCTCGTTCATGAGGTCATAAAAATTCAGCGCAGATGATTGCATCTTTCAGTGGTGCAATGGCACGGGCATAAAAACAACGACCAGGGTAGTATAGTCATCGCGTACGCGTGATTAAAACCGATTTAGGTTACCGCTTATACTGTGGGAAATATGCCAAAAAAATTCCGAAGCTGCATGCATCGAAGATTGTAGTTATTTTTATATGGGCACATCAACTAAAGTACGTTATATAGGTTGTAGTAAGTAGAATATCGTTCGACGACATATGGAAAACTGGAGAAGTAACAATTTTTGTAGCATGGGAACATTTGCTGCAATTATATGTACATATGTATCTGCATAAACCTGTAAAATGTTTTTGTATAAATAGCGACAGAGCTCGTGAAAGAGTGTCATTATAAATTCAATGTCATGAGCAATTACACAACCTTGAATGCCTCTAACAGAACGTTTGCACTTTTACGGAGAATTTTAATGTAATCGGAAGTTTATTTAATAGGTTGTTAGAATTGTAGGTGTATTATGCATATGCCTTTGGTCGGCATTTTTAAATTTCTGTTACCTTTTCCAATGTTGGAACGATAAAATGTACAGAAATATGTACATTTTATGTAATTACTGCAGTTGTGTTGTACGTACGTCACACGATCTCTACATTCATTAAGGATAGTGGCAGGAAGTTAAAGTAGCTTGCTGTATTTTAATTGCCAATTAAATATTTACTTAAGTTTCAGACATAATGAATGTAATTTATCTTAGAGGTTACACTTCTATTCGACCATATGTATATAATAATATAGTCCTCCTTATGTCGTATCACAAACGTAATGAATAAAGTGTCAGTTATCAATAAATTTATTATTATTAACGTTATATCAGTATAAACTCGTATGTTGTATTCGACAAATGAACGTTATAAAGTAACATGCATGTCATTTACACTACGTTATATGGAATAAAATAACGCCATACGATCCCTTGCAGTTATACGAATAACAGGAATGTGATGAACAAAAGTGAGGTTAAAGTTTGCTGAATTGTGAATGGAAACTAGTTGATTTTTGAAGATGAATAATGATTTTAAGGATTTGCTGGCTTTAGAATAGCTCGAGTGCTCTGAAGATCGTAATTATGGGCTGTATTGGTGTAGAACGACTTCAGAATGACGTTAGAGTATTTATTTTTCGTCGGAAACCACGTCTTGCACACTTTTTCTTTAAAAAAAGATGCCATTTTCAGGTTATGTCACCGCAGAAAACACGTCGAAATCTTGAAGAAAAAAAACACATTTATCAACCAATAATTGTTGTAATAGTGTTAAATTGTTTCAACTAACTTATTTTCTTGAAATAGCACCTTTTCATGTATTATTTTTGTCACCAACGTACTGACATAAAAAAAAACTCCTAGTCAACCGTGAATACAAACGTATACTTTTTTGGCAAAAATAATGCATGAAATGATGTTATTTGAAGAAATAAGTTAATTGAAACAATTTAGTACTCGTTACAATGATTATTGGTTGATAATCCGATCATTTTCAATGATTTCGAACGTGTTTTCTGTAGTGACATAACCTAAAAATCACATCTTTTTTTAAGAAAAAAAAAAAAATGTGGAAGATGTGGTCTCCTGCAAAAAATAAACACTCTAACGTGAATCTGGAGGCATTCTACACCCATACAGCCGAACATTGCGATCTTCAGAGCACCCGAGCTATTCTTCATATTGCCCCAACTTTTAACTGTTAATAATAACACTAATTGTGAAATAGGCAATCAAAAGGCACATGACACAAAAAGGTTATTTGTATTTTTGTAGGAATAAAACTGTAATTGAAACAGACCTGACTTGCAAATTCATTTGAACTGCTGCTTAACAGTTTCGTAAAATTATTTGTAGATTGCCCTAGGATACGGTTCTCATATAATAAATACAACTACTCATTCAGCAATAAAGGCAAATAGTAATAGCTTTAAAAGAAGAATATGTGTTCAAACATGAAAATACTAAATTTTCAAAGTATATTTAATATGGTTTTAACTATTTTTACGCACATAATTTTTATGTAGGTAGGAATACTAGCTTTCAAACGGGGAGGTTATGTATATGATAGCCTTGTATATATCCGAAGGTGTATAGTGTTTAATGCTTTCAGTGATATACAAGATTTGCCCAACGTTTCCTATCCTTTGCTAGCACTTTTCCGCTGTTCCAATTCGACCCTCTCTCCTTCTCCTTAATACCTCGTTGCGAACTCTGTCTCTCCTTGTGGTGCCTTCGAAGGTGATAATAAAGAAAAACACTTCACCAATTAATTTTAACCGGGCTTTATTGTAGTCTTAAGTCTTGAAACACTTAATACTACAAACTTTTCAGAAATCCTATACCATTTCTGCTAGTTAAATAAGGTAACGGGCTTATATATAATATTTATAGCTAAATAAATAAATAATTTTGCTCTTTCCCGACACTGTACTGTGTACTTGTATTAAACGTTAATGTCGCATATATAAAACTTAGTACTAACCTGGGCCGCAGACGAAAGTTGACCACGCTACTGATAACTCAATAGTTATTACAATCTTTCGGCTTCTAAATGATTTAGGGATCATTTAGAAGCCGAAAGATCAGGATTTATTGTAGGTACCCACACGCAACAGCCTAAAATATTAGGTAATTGTTTCGCCTGCAGATACCCAAATAAAGTTGTTAGAAATATTAGATTTTATAGAAGCCATTACTTCGATGTGGCGCTGAGGTAAATATATTTGGTAGAGCCTGGTTTCATGAAGGATATGCCCACTGGTGTATTTAATTAAAGATTTGTGCAAAATGGGATTTTGCAATTTAGACAAAGGAATGTTAATAGCAACAAATGCTTCACATAATTTTCAATAGACGGTATCGTCATTGTCAGACTGTTTTTGTTGGCGCATTTTGATCTGGACGCATTGTGCCAATTGTTAACAACGAAACATAAGCTAACGATACCAACGTAATGTATTGATTATGATCCCATTGACCGGCCAAACGGCACTGACGACCGATCTTATGCGCGTGCAGTTTATATTCAGCCGTACGCCACTGAGATGTGACGTCAAAATATGTTTCTACTAACAGTGTTTATTACATACAAACAATTCTCTTTATTTTACACAATTAAATATTTATCTTTATACATAGATATACAGCATTGTTATGATTTTAAGGTAAGTCTAATTGCTAATCTTAAAATGAGATAACAAGTGATTTAATTCAAGGTTTCTAACATTTTATTCCAAGACTGTTAAGGCTTTTAATCCAAGTAAACGATATTTTTGTGTGTGGACTAAAGCTAGCTTCATCTCAGATTGCTAGCCGCTTACGCCAAGATATTGCTATTAATTTTTAGTTGAAAACTTTGAAAATATCACGTGAGGTGTCATTTCATAAAAGATGATTGTTAAAGAGTGTGGAAAACTATTACTCGATTTGGGTTCTGAGGGAATGATCTATGTTCCGATAATGAACTTCCTGTGCTTTTTTGAAAATATAGTACATTTGTATAGAAATAAGGATGGAAGAGTCAAAATGCCATACCTCTTAAAAACAGGTTGACAAGAATCGGTCCTTCGCATAGGCTTTAATAGACGTTTTTGCATAACAAAGCAACGATGAAAAGCGTAGTTTAAAGAACATAGCTTAGAAACATGGTGATCTCACGAGAGCAGGGAATCAACCTGGCAGGCCAAAAATTTTGAATTCGGTACCATGGGCACTGTCTCACTCTGGAGACGAACAAGAGGTGAAACATCCACAACACGTTTAGTGGCAATAAAATTTACAAAAGATTTTTTATTTATATTAAGAGCTAGGCCATTGCGATTGCACCACGAAAACATAGTATCGGCAAACGCACTGCCAGCCAAAGAAACAGCAGCATCATCAACACCCGAAACCACCACAGGGGTGTCATCAGCAAGCTGACAAACTCCATCAGGGAAAAAGTTGCTCGAGTCGTTAACAAAGAATATGAATAACAGTGGTCCAAAAGCAGATCCATGGGGCACGCCCTATGATATCCGCGAGAGAGTGGAGCAATAATCATGACCAGCTGCGCGAATCGTGACAAGCTGTGTACGGCCACTCAAATATGATGCAATTCCATTAATTACAACGTCCACTCAAACAACTTGTGTCATTTTATGGATTACTTGAAACATATAAATATACTGAGTGATTGGCAACATGCGTGCATAGACTTTGTAGAGTTGCATATTTGGAAGGCTCTAGATTAGTTGAAATTAGTAGCAGAGCTGTTTTTTTTTCTGCTGCATTTGATTCAGTGTGCAGTAGGTCACCAGAAAACAAGTTTCAAGAGAATTTGCGGTATGTGTTGTAATGTTCTTAATTCAATATTATCATTTTTGCGGGGTAAATTTATGATTGTTGATGTAAACGGCTCTCATTCAACTAGACACTTACATTACAATACATTTATTGTGGTATTACAGCTAAGAACGTAGTGTAGTTAGAAATTCGTGTAACTGACATCACACTGGTCCTTGAAGAGTAGTGTCGTTGAAATCGCCTCATTTTAAATATAGATTAAATAGTGAGAATAAACCTTTATAAAACAGATAATCCGTGGATTGTGAATATATCAAATTTCTGGGCATTTATACTGATTCAGATTTGAATTGGCCAACTCAAATTGATAAAGTGATAGCAAAAATAAATAAATAATAAATCAGAAATAGGAGTACACGTAAGAATGTATTTCGGGAAAATAATATTTTAAACTTTACCATGGAACATACTTCTATAAAAGATTATGAAAATAAATGATATTTTCCTAAAAATGCTTTGAATCATATATACATATATAGAGAATAAAAGAGAATATTGACCAGACTTCGTAAACAATCAGAGAATTATACGGGTATTCGGTCTGTTAAAATAAAGCTAAATAAATACCTCGATATTTCGTCTTAATTTAAAACATCTTCAGGAGGCACTAAAAATATACAAGTTAAAATGAAACAATATAGAAAATCACAATAAGAAATTGCTTACAAAGTTGTAGGTTTAATGACAGCTGACAAAATGATAAATAGTTAAAAGATAATGCATAATATGTCTGGCCCCGACTTGCATTTAAATGTTTATGTTTTAAATGTTACTCTTCAAATCTTGCGCAGAATGTGATGTTATCACAATAGTCAGAGTGTATTGCTGATTAAGGATTTGTCAAATATTGTGAATCCTTTTCACTTATGAACATTTCCCAGTAATCGATTAGAGAACTTTGCACAGTTCGGAATTTAAAAACTGCATTTTTTTTTGGCCAACAGAAGCGCTGTAGGGGAGGGTGGGGCTAGATGGGGCCACGAAGCATGATGGGGACATCGTCTTAGCTACAAAACGGCAGTAAGCATCTGTCAAATAATAGCAGACCTAATATTGACAAGTGCTGTTTTATGTTTGTTGTAATGCAGGAAACTTTACTAGTCGTAATAACAAAATTATTGCTGTTTGTGCGTGAACTTTGCAATTTCCAGAATTTCGTTATTATTTTGATGGTGAGTTTTACGGCCAGTATCGGAAGCATAAGTAAATTATTTGCAACTACACTTTTTTGTGCTTATTAATTAACATGTATTGCATGTATTTTCTATAGTGTGTTATTTGTTTATTTCAAATATTTAATATGTTATTATAACATAACCAGAAAATGTCCCAAAGGGGCAAGATGGAGCTATTGGTATGGGGCAACATGGTGACATCATTATCTCACTCTTTAATCTGGTCCGTTATGCCTGGATATTGCCATTATGCTTTCTCGAAGACATAATGCCTATTTCTCATGTCAGGAATAAAGTACAGGTTCAATCAAAGCGTAACAAGGGAAAGACAACAATCCTTACAAGGAGACTTACTCCCCACGTATAAAAATCTGCTACAAGAAAATAGAAGTCTGGAGAATCCCTAAGGCAACTAGAAGTGCTGAGGGAGAGTTAAAGGAAAAAAATGACAAAGAAGAAAACAGAAGAGATCAAGTAGCCGAATTTTGTAAGGAAAGCAAAGAGATAGATTTTTAGAAAACGTCAAGGAAATAATCAAGTTCTTCTATTGAGGAAGATGACGCTCAATGTTAGTATTGTAAGGGGAAGTATTGATACAATGCTATGGATGGCGATGTTGGGTACATGGAGGCTGTGCGAATAACGTGGATGAGTTCGTCTTCTATTGTCTCAATTGTGAAGATTTAAGTTTAATATTCTTATCGTTATGGTATTTTTTTTTTTTTAAGTAGTTCCGCTCTAAAGAGTTTAAGCTTTGTTCCTGCATGTTTTTAAGAATATTTTAAGAATCTATTTTTTTTACCTATTACCTAGATTTATGGTACGACCAATTCTTAACTGGAACCCCATCTTGCCCCCATGGTGGGGCAAGATGGTGTATTTACACATTTCTTTTCAAAATTTTCTCACATCAAGAGTACACATCGAAAAATTGTAAATTCATCCATCAGCAGATAAATGTTTAGATTACAACAAGCATACTTAGAACCTTGTATATCAATTTGCAATCCTGATGCAGTGTTCTAAAGCTTAATGTTCCCATCTTGCCCCACCTTCCTCTAAATATTTTTCTCAAATTACTGAATCAATTGCAAAAAGCAGAAAGATCTACCAATTCGAAATGTAGTTATTTAATGGTTAAAACATGGAAAATTGCAAAGGAATCTTCATTCATCAATAAATACATATATGATTATTTCGTCTTTTATATCGTTCCTAAGAGATTAATAGGTACTATATGAAATACAAACATAAGAAGAAAACCACTGCACATGCCTTCAATGCGACCATTTATGTTCATGCATGCGCACTGAATCGACTCGGCTCGGTCGACTCAGAAAAGAGCAATCGGCAGTTTTTGCGATATGTGAAGTTAAATGAAGGGCCGTACACTGGTTCGGCATTTTCTGATGCAATCCGATTCGAACCAGTAACTTCACGTACAGCAAAAACTGCCGATTGCTCTTTTCCGAGTCGACAGAGCCGAGTCGATCAAGTGCGCGTTCTGCTTTAAGCTGGTTTTTCTCTGCAATATACAGACAGATTTTGAAAAGGGCTCTAAAAACATCTTAAATATATGTAATATTTTTAGAATAAAATACAACAAGAATTGTTAAAAAATATTCGCGAGTTCCTGAAAAAAAGAAACAACGGTGATTTTATTACAAATATCCACCATAGGTGATGACTTATTCATTTACTCTTCCAAATGAATACTTTTTTGTATCAAAACACATAAAATTGTAGTGCACATATATGTTAAATATATTTACTGTTACAGCCATGAAGTAGTCTAAAGGCGTGGTAAAAATTCATTTAAATTACAAGAATGTCGAAGCAATGAATTTCCTTTTATTTAAAACCATGTTATATTCTATTCAAATTATGCATTTGTTTTTTTTTTTAAATTCAGATAAATTTAATTAACAGCTAGGTGCCAACCAACACTTAAAATGCTTTCCTTGAAACATTGCCAATATTTAGTAAATATATTCTTTATTTTTGAAAATAAACTGGCTTTATTAATGAGTAGTGCTTTATTATCTGCTTAATTGGCTATTAAGAATCTATAAGACAGTTATAGATTAGTATCTGGGTTGTTTGTTTTAATAATTGTGTAATATTCGCTGAAAGAATTCTTACAGCTGGTTTATACTACAAAATAATGATGGAATAATATGCGTTCAAAACTGAATCAATTGACTACGTATTCTGAATACGATATAAAAAACAAAAACTTGTAAAATGACGTTATGAAAAAGTGAAAGCGTAGATTATATGGCGCATATTTAACTTTTCCTTTTAAATAGAATGACTAAGAAGATTCGGACACTTTCCAATTAATTATTTTTACTAGCCTAGAATAATATATAGGTTGTCCCATTTAAAATAGCGGAGTAAGTATGCGTTTTCCTACTTTTGAAACACTCTGTATAGTCAAAAATATTTTTAAGTTAGGCGTTTTTTTTTTCCTAAAATCAAAAATACTTCTACAGAGTAGGAAAGTTAAGCCGTTTCGTAATCCCTATAATGGAATTAATGAGATCATAATATCGCATATCAATACAGTGTTACTACAAATCCAAAACTAATAATGTTATTATGACTTCGTTTAAACTATTTTACAAAATGATTCTTAAAGTCTACTTTGGGAACTCATAGGTGCTCAATATGGGCTCTTCCTGTCACACGGCACACATCAAGGCGATAGTCTAGTTCATTCCAAACCCGGTGTAACATATCTGCATCGACACTTTCCACAGCTCTCGTGATGCGTTGTTTTAACTCATCTAAATCATTAGGAAGCGGAGGGGCGTAAACCAAGCCTTTCACAAACCCCATAGAAAAAAATCGCACGGTGTAAGATCGGGCCTCCTTGGTGGCACCGTACGAGAACGTAGTTGTCGGCTGTTGCACGGCCTATCCAGCGCTGTGGTTTCGTCCAGATAATTTCTAACGACATGGTGCCAGTCCATCCTGTTGGAAGATAAAGTTCCACCCGTCCTCATGCAGTTGCGGCATCAACAAATTGATCAACATTTGATGATATGTAGCTCCCGTTACTGTGTTTTCTTGAAAAAAGAAAGGATCTTTGTGCGAGATACAGCACAGAACACATTCACTTTTGGAGAATCACGCAAATGCTCCACCAACACTCTCGGAGGTTCAGTCCCCCATATTCGGACGTTGTGTTTATTCACCTTGCCACTTATGTGGAATGTTGACTCGTCACTGAAAATTATCCGCTCGCAAAACTCATCTTCATTGCGTTGCAGCATTTCATTGCAGAAATCTTGACGTTTAAGCTTGTCATCTTCACGTAGATGCTGTACCAACTGCAATCTGTAAAACGTAAGTTTTAGTCGTTTACGTAAAATTTTCCACACAGTTGGTTGCGGAATTTGTAGTTCCAAACTTGCACGTGTTGTTTGTTTGTGGACTTCGTTGGTAAACAGCACGAACACGTTCCACTGTTTCTTCTGACACACGAGGTCTTCCCGGACTTTTGCCTTTACATAAACAGCCTGTAGTTTCAAATTTATTGTACCAATCGTAGATCGACTGTCTAGTAGGTGGTGGTTTTCCAAAACGTGTTCGAAAATATCGTTGGACAATTTATGCTTGCGCAGTACTACCAATTGTACTATCGAAACTTCTACAATTCTTCAACCTGACAGCGCAAAATGCATGTCGATATTACAAATAACTTTTGTTTTATACAATACCAAAGGTGTCTATTTCTTTTATAGTAACGCTGTATATTATATTGAAGTACTGTTTAAATTCTAGGAAATACTTATCTACAATACCAAGCACGCTTAACAATTTTGCATAATAACACATAAATAACGCATTTATATGTGTTTAATCATGCGTTGTCGTGCATAATGATTAGGCTAGGAAAACTATTCAAAAACCCTGCATAGTTACTTCTAACTCCGGGTCTTATTAGCATTCGAAAGTTTTATTATTTAGAAACATGTATATTTCAATACTTTACTTACTTTAATAATTACTTAGAAACATTATATAAAAGAGATTCCGTATTTTAACCAAACAAATGTCCACGTATATGTTTCTTTTGAAGTTTAACATCTCGACAATTCGATAAAATTGACCGATTGCCAAACGGTGCAGTCTAAAAGCAAATGGGTATGTGTGTAGCTTACAGGCATCTATGTATCACAACATGGGACGCAGTATCACAAGAATAAGTGCGTATTTTACTCGCGAAGTTGGCCACGATATTGGTGGAAATCCCAGCAATAAAGATATAAAAAAAAATAGGCCGGAAATCAAAATTTTAATACCAAGAAACTATGTGAGTATCGCAAAATTGTTGAAGTAAATGTAAAAATTTAAAAGTATTATCGTATTTGTAGTTGTAAAACAAATGGAAAATTGTATTTGTCACAAAAATTGGGCAGATATCTCTTTTTCTTATGATTTTATATTTACATTTCAATGGCTTTTGTAGTGATCACACACGAAGCTCAAAAAGGATTTAAGCCCAGATTATGCAGTTTCCGTTATTAACATAAATAAAGTTAGAAGCAGTCACACACCAATATTCCGTATTGTCGTTTACATGTACATGTTCTGAGAGAGTATCATTATTGTTTCATTTCAAATTATCGTGGGTGTTTTCCGTAAATGTGGTTATGACACTGCTCAGTTAAAACAGATTAGCACGTTTACTGTAGTAGTATAAGGAGATGCAATTTTCTTTAATTGAAATAGAGATGGTGATTCTTGATACCGTCTCGACTTGTGAATCACTTGAAGATAAACAAATTTACGAGGCAAATATATAAGGTTAGCCACAAACGTAAGCAGTCCAAATTAAGGAAAAGCGATTGTTTTGTGGCGTTCTGGTGAAAATTAGCGTTACACAGAAGCTGATTTATTAAAATATATGTACAATTAGCTCAAAAATTTATGACCCAGGTTCGTAGACGTAATTCTAACATATCTACTTTAAATGCAATGCCATCGTAATCTGCGACGGAGAGGGCTATCGTCCCGAAAGATAATACCCTTTACGGTTGCGACAAAGATGCCGTAACCTTTTCGGCTTGCACAGCGATTTACATTCCCAGAATTAAGACCTTTGTAGTTGCCGCCAAAAGATTTTATACAATAATTCTGATTTCTAATTCTCTTGTTTACGTCGAAATTTTATTTCAATCAACTGTTCGTATTTTTTTCTTATATTATATATATCTGATTTCATGTGAGCTCAGCGCCTTGATAGCTGCTTGGCTATCAGACATGATGATAATCTCCTGCTTTCGATAATTTCTATCAATATTGAACTGGACGCATCTTTCAGTAGCGTGTATTTCTGCCTGGAAGATACTTGGATATTTTCCTAAACTTTCAAAATTCTTGATTCTAGGCCCATATATTCCTATTCCAGTTCCCTCTGCCGTTTTGGAGCCATCAGTGTACCATTTGATGCCATTTCTATTCAATGTCAAGATGGTGTTATGATCCCACTCGCTCTTGTTGCTAAGCTTTGTGGTGAATTCCTTCACAAAGTTAATTTTTTTGACATGTCATCCCGGGGCATGTCCCAGGTGTGATCATCGTCAGGAGATTGAGGCCTATGCCTAATCGTTTCTTGCTTGACCATTCTGAGTGTGTGTCTTTTTGCCACGCTTTCTCACCACAATATGGAGAGGGGTAAGATCCAATACTACCTCGATAGCTGCTGTTGGGCAAGTTCTCATAGCCTCAGTTATGCATACGCATGCTAATCTTTTCGAGAGGTTAATTTTCGCGGTGGCCAGATTAGATCTTTTACTCCAAGCTACTGATACGTAAGTGATGATCGGTCTCACTGGCGCTGTATACATTCAAAGCAGTATTTTTGGGTTGCATCCCCGATTTTTCCCACCAAAGTTTCTACATACCATCAGGGCTTTTTTGGCCTTGTTGGTTACTTTGAGGCAAGTACATGTAATATTTCGTTGAGTTAGTGACAGTCTACAAAGATAGCTTTCTTCTTGTAGAGTAATCGTGTAATATCGTATTGTGAGAGAGAGATGTTTGTTTTTGAAAAGAAATAGTATGGACTGAAATATAAATATGCTGTATAGAGTGAGTAACATTTTTTTTTGAAAAGCTCCCGACATGACTGCGCAGGGTTCAATTTATGAATTATACGCAAAATTTTTATTGCGTTGAAAATAGTTTGGGTAAGTCACTGCTACCTTCCCACACCCCAATTCCATAATTGAGATTAAGATAAGAACAATCGAAATACATTGTGCAAAGAGTGTATGTGCCAATCAGGTCTTGCAATCGCCTTAATCCAAAACAGACACTGTTTAATTTTTTACAATCACATTAATATGCTGTATACATTTTAAATGGTCATCTACAGTGACGCCTAGTAGACGCACTGCACTTTTAACAGAATAAGATACCTTATCTATATTGTATAAGGGGGGTGGTTCTGTGATTTGGTTTTAAACAAAATTACTTCTGTTTTACTCTGATTAAGTTTTAAATTGTTCACATGCAACTATTCTGTATATTGAGCTTGTAGTTATAATGGCGTTTAGCGTCACAAGAAAGGAGGTATCATTGACATAGTTAAAAATCGACAAACTAGAAGCCACTGTCAGCACACCACATTTGACAGCATAGATGTCGTTCAAATATAAGATGAAAAAAAAGGGGATCCAGAATACTACCCTGGGGAACACCTTTGTTAGTGTTATCTCCTTTGATCGAAAAGTGCGATTATTGTTGCGAATTACTACTGACTGTGTTCGAGGAGATATATATGAGCGTACCCATGACAATATATCGCCTGTGTCGATTATTTGAACCCCAAGAATGTTACAGTATGTATGTGTTCTATAATTGGATATATTGGGTTAATAAACGGATTATTGTCATGTTTAAATGTTTTTAAGTTAGCCAATTTTGAGTCATTTGTCTTATTAAAGACTAAATACACAACTTGTTAACTGTTACCGTTAACTTTTGATTTTCTAATATTTCTAAATCTTCTAATCGTATAAGTACAAGAAACTGCATGGTTGTGCTTATTTTCAAATGTTTCAAAGGGAGCTTATAAATTTTGACCTAGTAATGAATTATTTATTGGTTTCCAATGTTAATCCATTTCGTAATGATGCCGCCCAGTATCAGTCTAGAAACAATGCGCCATCGTTTCCGGTTTATTTCTATAAGCAGGATCACCCAAAATAGTCCAACTTCGTACATAGTAACACTACCTGTAATACTCGGCCGGTTGTATAGGCAATAAAAAAATCTTATGATTCAGACCTGTCGGATAAGCTCGCATAGGCCCGCTAACAAATAAATAAGCTGACATAATAATGGCTTGCGAATTGATGGGCGGTCGGTATGCAGCGGTATGTGGCGAAATCTTCAATATTTATAGTCTCCGGAGATGCGCAGCGTCGAAACATTTATACCTGGCTGCGGTCGTAATAGTAAGCATCCAGGTAGTATTGTGACCAAAGTGCATATAACGTTGCAAGCAGAGAGGAATTTCAGGAAATGATTGAAGTTGTTTTTGGACGGGCGTGGTGTATATACAAAGTTTGAAACCGGACGCTGTTTACAGAATTTATTATTGTTTATTGCTTGTAGAGTTTGGGAGGACCTGCGTTTTGGAATTACGACTTTACTAATAGATTTCAGTTGGGAAATCAGCACACGATTGAGAATTTGTGTAGGATCTTGTGTATTTATATTCAGGTTTGCGATGAATCTGTAGAAAATGTGAAAGATACAGCATAACTTGGTGGAAGCAGTCATTAGACAATGGATAGAAATTACATTATTTTGGATGAGTAATTTAAGTGTTTAAGAGTGTTGTATAGTGTATGGTTGGTTGCCTATTTTTCGCAATTACAATTATAGGAATTACGCAAAGAAATGATAAAGAATTCTTTTTTTCTAACGGAACCCTTAGAAATGAATTATATTTTAAAGAACCTTTTCGAATTTTGTGTTTTCTTTTTTGAAAAACAGCAGCCACATTAAAGCCAAAATCGGACAATTTTAAAAATCGGCAGTAATGTTTTAAGCATTAAATTTAATTTAATGCTTTAATTAATTTAAGCTAGTAAATAAAAATTAACAATATAACAGGAATAAACTCTAACTATTGAAAATACAAAATAAGAAAAAGTGTTAGTCATTTGGCAACGTTGTAAAAGCAATTATACATAATAGAGCAATGAAGCGCAGAGCAACGTAAACAAAACATAATCACCTAACATAGGTCAAACCTAATACGAGAAACAGCGCCAATAAACGAACGTATTTGGTGTAGTGTTCCAGTGTTTTTACTTATTATTAGTGAAATGCTTCGAGTTGGTTTTGAAGTTATCCAACTATCTTGCAAATTACAAGTAATGTGGTATCAAGAATTTAACCTAAAATAACAAACGGAAAATTGACAAATTTTCAAAATGTAAAATAAATGGATGCCAACATATATGATGGCAGAAGAATGTTATAATTGTGTTATACAAGGTGGCGCAAAAGTAATGTCATAATTTGAATTGGCCGCCATTTTTGCAGATAGCGCCAAATGTCACTGTGCTTTGACATTTATGATGTAGATATATAGAGAATTAGTTGTCAACAACCCATGGAGCGATACACACTTCAAGAACGTGGAATTATTGTTACTGCTTATTTGACAAATTTTATATAAGTCTGTTGTTTTAACGCAGCGTGAATTTCGCCGTTGTTTTCCTGGTCTTCGTGTTCCATGTGGTCGAACAATTAAGCGTTTGGCCGAGCGCCTCGTGCAAACTGGGTCTACTAGAGATGTCGCAAGAAGTGGCCGACCTCGTAGTGCTCGTTCGAATGAGAATCCACAAACATCAACGAGAAGACGATGCACACAATTAGGCATCAGCAGACGTTCGTTGCAACGAATTTTGGTGAAAGATTTGAAAATGTTCCCCTACAAAGTACAAACTGTTCACGAATTGCTGCCTGCTGACCGTCGGGCAAGGTTAACTTACTGCCATACTCTGTTGAACTTGATGCAAGAAGAGGATGATGCATCAAAAATCATAATGAGCGATTAAGCCCATTTCCACTTAAGTGGTTGTTAACAAACAGAATTTGCGTTTCTGGGGCACAGAGAATCCACATGAAATGAAAGAAGAGCCATTGCATCTCTTTAAAGTGACTGTTTGGTGCGGCATTTGCAGTGAAACAGTGATTGGCCCTTATTTTTTTGAAGACATCGATGGCACTACCGTAACCGTAAATGGTTAGCGTTGTAGGTAGATGCTAAACGAGTTTTTTTGCCGCAAGTTGCTGCATTGCGTCTCGATCATTGTTAGTTTCAACAAAATAGAGCAACCGCTCACACAGCTACTATGGAGATTTTGAGACACCAATTTTCAGGTCGAGTAATCTCCCGTTTTGGAGATTTGAACTGGTCGTCCAGATCGCCAGATCTAACAGCAGCAGACTTTTTCCTTTGGGGCTTCTTATAATCTCGCGTTTACCACTACAAACCATGAACCTTGCAAGCCTTGAAAGCTAACATTGAAGCAGAAATCGCTAATTTGGAGCCAGATGTTTTGCGAGCAACAACTCAAAATGCCGTAAAACGAGCGCAATTATGCATCAACTCGGGAGGTGGGCATTTGAGCGATATATTTTTTTCCAATTAATGTCATCAATTGTACACTTTCAAATAATTTTTTTTATGAAAACAGAGCTCTTTTTTTCATTTATAACAAAATTGCACCCAATTCAAATTATGACATTACTTTTGCGCCACCCAGTATATTGTCTTCTTCGATTTTGTCGTATATCGAATAGTAATCAGCCAAAGTTAATGTTGCCGTATCGGAGTATCTTACAAAAGTTTAAGAAAAGTGCAAGTTATAAGCCAAAAACCGAACCTGGACTGTGATCTAAAGGAGGTGTAACTTATTATGCAGCAAAATGTGGCTTTACCACAATCTATGACCATTTTCTTTCATTTATATTATCATTTCGGTTGTTAGCGGTTGAATTTTATGATTGTGATATCAACTCTCCTCAATTAAGCAAGGAATTGTTGAGTGTAGGCTTTAATGACCATAATCCTATGGTAATATATTACTCTTTGGCTTGACGTTTTGTTGATCATACTGTCAGTTTCTTCAGATGTTTTCTAAAGACTGATGTTGTTTCATGCTTTCGCTTCACTGATCCGTATTAGTTTTGATCCTTTGTGGTGTGACGACTAAGACCTCTTTTCTAGATGATTTTGTAGCTACTTTCGCGATTTAAATTGTCAGAGTTCCGACATATCTCAATCGATTCGCATATTAACCTAGGGTGATAGCGACTACTTCTGCCCAATATCCTGATGTCATGATCAAGACATGCGTCTCTCTGATGTTCTTTCACACTGCACTGAATTCTCAGTCCTGTTTGGCCGATATAGCTCTTTCCACATTCATCATTTAAGTTCGTAAATGTCCCTTGGTTAGAAGATAGCAGTTGCTCTATTCCGTGTTGAATCGTGTGGGATGCTTCTCTTTTTGGAAACTCTTCTTCAGTTTGTCGGTAATTCCGGCTATGAAGATAGATATATTGTTGGGAATATATTCGAGAACTGAATAGTCTGACAGACCGCAATAAAGTAATTTTGCTGTGGGTGCTCGGACATTCATCAATCAAAGAAATAACAAATCCAATGAGTTAGCAAGTAAGGGATCGTCGGCTTTATATATGGCCCAGAGGCTGTTCTAGGAGTGTCCAAAAACACAACGAGTGAGAGCAGGTAAGAAGTTGGGTAAAAGAAAAACACAAAGAATACTAAGATAAAACAACCAGGAAAGACAAATTCACGGAAACACCTTCATTAAGGGACCATCAAAGAAGAAGGCTGAAGAACTACTGCAGCTTAGTAGGAGTCTCGCTCCGTAATAGGTCTCCTTACAGACCAGTGCGCGCACTGAAAGTACACCTACAGAAAATTGATACCAACTGCAGACTGTGTAATGAGATGACAGAGAACACTTACCACATTCTGTGTGAATGCGAGGCTCTGGACGAAAGAAGACGATGCTTGGCATGCCAAAAATTAACACAGAGGATTACTTCGATCAACCAGCCAGAGACCTGTACAAATGGGTAAAAGAAGTGGGAGTCCACTATACCTCGCCTTTCAGTGGGCTCCAGAAATGTGCATTGGAGTCTGCATGTTTTCAATCACTTAATCATGGAATTACTGTTTTATTATGAGTAAAATTGCATATGACTCTCGGTAGGTTGAAATCATTGCCAATAAAACTTTTGTTAAGAGCAGGGAACAATAAGGACCACGGGATACACTAACGTAATTTAACGTGATCTCGTTTATAGTGACGCAAAAAACCCAAATTACTGGTTCTGCCATTCATGAACAATGGTAAAGAAGTTATTTACAGTTAGAAAACTAAATATAAAGTGAAAGTTTCAAATATAAAGCGCCTGATAACGCATATTCAGAGAGTGGACGCAGAAGCTTTAAAAAATATTCTTAGAAAAGAAGAAGGTTATGTCAAAAAACGTTTGATGAAACTGTAAAAGAAATCCGGAACGCAGATATACGAAAAATAAACTACGTGCCAAAAAAATTTGCAACACCTTGAATGAGCTGAGCTATAAAGCTGAAATTTTGGCAAGCTTCTAGTAGTAAATCATAACTACTAGTTTTCAGTAGCAAATTATAGCAATTGAGAAAATACCAACAATCAGCAAAAATTTATCAATAAAATGTCAGAACCCCACGATTGTTTATGCACTATTAGTCCAGGAATTTTAGCACAGAAAAACGGGTTCGCTCTGCAAAAAATCCCGATAATTGAATTTTCGATTGGATTATGTCAGAGGGTGTCCCTAAGTATAAAACCAAGTTGTGTCGTCCGAAACCGCGAGCGTTAGCCGCCATCTTGAAAAACGCCTTCTTGCAAATATCTCGGAAACGGTAAGTTTTACGTTAAAAATTGTGAGACCCTTTTTTTGTAGAAGATAAAATTTCCCATCTTTTTTATTTGAAACTTTTTTCTCTATTGTTAATATTTGTCGAGATATAGTCGATTAAAAAAACAAATTTTTGTTTTTGGAAAATATCTCGATAATTTTTGGAAATACGAAAAAAATGTGATGGTCAAAGTGGTAGAGCATAATATTTTCTACGATTTTTGTATAAAACTTTTTTTTGTTAAATCGATAGTTGCTGAGTTCTAGCGCAATGAAAGTTGCCGTCAGGTAAAGAAAAACAGCGATTATTGGTAATACGTTACTCTAGCATGCCAAGAAAAAGTGTAATGTCTAAATGTCTAAAAATCCTGGACTATGTAACTCTCCGAGGCATGCTCTGAGTGAGATGATCAATGGTATCTTGTGGGATTTCATCCTAGGCTTGCTGTAGATGACGACGAAGTTTCTGCAAGAGGTTTGGTGCTTGTCGTAAACACCTTATGTAGCGACCATTTAAATCTCATGCATGTTCGATCGGATTTAAATTCGGAGAGCAAGCAGGCCAGGGGGAATTTCTATTTCTTCGTGTATGAAGTTCTGACACATGATTATCAGCGACTTTTTAGATGCAGCCAGTTGTTTTGTTAAGATTTCAGCTTTGTGTTTGACCTCCTTCGACGTGTTGCAATTTTTTTGTACGTACTTTGGATTAAAAACTTAGAAATTATTAACGAAAAAAAAAAAAGAAAAAAACACTCAAATTCACTCCCAATTATTGGGTAGTAATTCGTGCGCTACTTTTTATAGTGTTGGCCATTTTCCTAGATTACATGATTTATGGTTCAGTATTTACCGTTAATTTTGAATCTGGAATATTCAGCGTATGTATAATATGGCTAGTTTCCTTATTGATCTAACAATTGTAAGATGCGTTTGCTAAACTACGAGTTTAGCAACCTATCGAGAAGTGACTATAATTATGGAAATCACATCATCAAAGATTGTAATTTTGTTTACAAACTTATTTCTTTCAATTCTCACATTTAAGATGACAATAACTCGAAATGATGTGCAAAAACTATTTCAAAATTTAAGGAACCATATTATGAAATAAGTTTTGTAAATTATTACTTATGCACTTATATTTGCCAGTTTGCACAACTAAATACTAGTCAAAATTTTATTTAAAAATAAAATCGGTGTATTGCAATACCATTGGAAAAAACCTTTCCTATTTATCCTGGATTTTGAGTCTAGTACATATACAGCGCTTTCACAAATTATATCTTTGGCGTTTATTTTCTCTTTACTTATATCTTTCTCTTTAATTAAGATCTTGTGGATTCCACAAATTCTCTTTACTTCACTACCGAAGACGAGTTCGGTTGCGCGGTATTCATATTTGGCGCGTTTGGTTCTGGAAAAATTTACATTCTTCCAGATTTTTCGAGCGAATTCACGCTAGAAATTTCCATTGCGAATCTATGCATTATACAACAGCGCCTTCTATGAGCAGTTGAAATTATCTGTGTGCCCCGCTTTGAAGGGATGGCGCCATCTGCTGGTACAGTTGGCAATTCCAAATTCAAAATTTACAAACAGGCGCGCGTTACAATATTCTCTCGTATCATAATCTAGTTTTTTATATCTATTCTTTCATTAAAGAATTTTGTGAGAAGTGGACAAGTCTTTCAGTTGTTTACCTTCCTTTTATATTACTGACAGAGAGTCAAATGGATTATATAACATTTATTTGTTAAATGCAGTATCTATTCTTATCTCGTCCCATGTACCACTGGTATATGGACGAAGACAATGCAAAAATATCGTGTTCGCTACCCAAACTGGAGGCAGTGTCCTATAGCAAATTCCTTCGAAGGTTAGACCATCGTCTTCGAGAAGCGGGTTCGCTTATATCAAGCCATCCAATTGTTGGAAGACCATTGCAAAGGCAAGTATAGAAGAGCAGATTTTAAACTTAGCAAACGGAGATTCTTAAATTAGCACCAGACAATCAGCTGATGCAATGAGTACCCAAAGCCATAAAACCGTTCATTCAGTTCTAAAGGAACACGTTCTGCACTCATATCACGTTACTAAAGCGCAACCTCTTTATGAAAACGATAACCTTCTCCGATAGTATTTCCATAACACGATTTTAAGTAGAATTCATGATGATAACGGTTTTCTAAGATATATTCTTTGGAACGATAAATGCCTATTTAATAAAGATAGAGTCTTTAAAGTTCGAAAGTTTATTTCTATTATTTGCCAGAAGAAAATCCACCAAAGAAGGATTTGTTGCTGATTACCTCAATGTTTTGAAGTTATAAATAACATGCCAATGAATGTGCATGTGGATGGATCCAGTATGCTGCAGTTGGACGATGAAGCTCTCACTCATTATGGTCTTAATGTTAGAGACTGCCTAGACGAACATCTTCTAAACGGATGGATTGGTGGCCCTATATCATGATTTACTGGGTCACTCGTCCTTATTCATTCGACTTTTTGTTCGGGATTTTACCACAGAAAAAAGTGGCACATCATCTTCCTTAAATGCCGACGAAGTGGGGGAACGAATAAACGCATCAATGTTGAAAATTACGTCAAAAAAAAACATACCCCAAAGGCTGCAACTGTGTACTTAAATCAAGGGCTTTTAATATCAACATTTAATGTAATAAGGTAAACTCAAATTTTAGCACATGCAATTCTTTAATAATTATAGCTCCTGCATTGAATTGAAATTTTGCCATTTATTGCAGTAAAATTAAATTAAGCACACAAAATTTCATAAAATAGTTTTCTGTGCACCTTCAATTACTGCGCAAATCAATACAAACTTAAGCAACATAAAGAATTTCGCTACATATTGGTTTTCTTCAAATCAGTCTTGCAAACACAGGGGATGGAGATAAAGAACAACATTAAAATAATAAGATTTTCGATTAAGAAATGTATATAAACATCCCTATATATAATTCTTACGCCAATTTATACACACACCTGTACTGTATATATATTGCAACTTAAGTGTCTGCTAACGTTAAACGAAAGAAAAAACTACCATAGAATTGAAATGAATACTACATTAAGCTTTAGATAAATTAACTCGTTTGCAATCTTATTCCATCATTTCAAAAAATGATTTGAAAAGTAGAGCATCCTGTTTTCAATTCAGAAAAATGATTTCACTTTATACTGTTTTTCAATCCAGTTGTCAATTGCAGCATGCTGTCGACAATCGACAGTCTGAATTCGAACTTAATTATCCATAACGGTATAATCTGGTTTTGCTTTGAAAACAGCCCAACCCTCGCATGCATTGTGCTGTGAAAATAGGAGAGGATGACGGCCTGGTTAGAGCAATTGTCTGCGTGTATTTGCATCGAAGTTGTGCAATTATACTGACCAGCTGTCTGCTAAAAGAAAATAAGAAGGGAGGAACTGAAGTTTGTGTTTTATATTAATCCGAGTATACTTTATTGTATTGATTAGATTCGAATAATGCAATTAGAAGAATGACGTGCGTATTCCGTGTCGTTTCAAACGATATCTAATTTTAGCTCGCACACCTTCGCATTTCACGTGTTGGTGCTATTTTCGGTTCATAGCATGTTTTATATAGACGTTTATTTATTTCAGATTTATATTATATGATTTCGTCGCATCGTAGGTGGTTATTGTTCGATCCAGAATTATTGGGAAGTAAGTTATACACGGCTGCTTGTATAATTGTTAATCAACTCACGCCGAAAGCATCCGTTGAATATACACAAGTTCGGTTGGAACGTCTCCAATGATTTTGGGTGCACTTTTCAAGGTCGTGTAACCGTTTTGTATCCTAATATTCTGTAATTGAAGAAGAAGTTAGGTTTCTCCAGTAGCTATCATGTTTTGGAATACGTGCTATAATTCTATAATGTGGTAATTTAAAAATACGGTATATATTTTTTAGTTTTATTCATCAAGATTATGTGTCACTTTTTTTTATTCAATTTTCTTGTATAAAGTAATAATAAGAAAGTACGAAGCGATTTCTGTAGAAGTAGGCCTAACAAGTTTTTAAAAATTTCCAATATTGTTTCGTGTCATTTTAGTAAAACATCAGCATTGATATCTTTTTAGTATAATATACATACCGACTGACTTAATTAATATACTTGCCATTGGGATCACAGTGAGAGGGAATTAAATGAGACAAAAGATTCCATAGAGGCACAAAACAAATTGAATGTCACTTACGCTTAAACAAATAAAGAGAATAAATTTTGTGATCTAACTTTAAAATTAAAAATATCCAAAATAATATTTTCACAGTGCAAAGGTCCATTTTTACGTAGTAATAAAATATAATAATGAAACCTTTGTGCCTATATATACTATTTTGATAATTTTTATAAGGGATTGCTTGGCTTTCAAAAACCAATCGGCATCGTTCAAATAATTTTGATAGGCGTACTTGAAGGCCTCTTTCGTTTTACTCCAAAGATTATCTCTACCATCTTTTCTTAACTCAGCTATCTGTTGTCGCTGCTCAATCTTATCTTGTATATAAACCCTAATAAAACCTTAAAAGTCCCGTCCTTGTCAGTGCGCTTTCTTTCTGGTATTTCTTCTGCATCACTCCTCTTAACTGCTGGTACCCTCAATGCTGACTTTGACTTGCCCCCTTTTCAAACATTCATTCTTTTTTAAATTGCTTATAAGAAGTAATGAAAGATATTTCATAAAATTGCCAAATAAGGTGGCCCCATGTTGGGCGCCAATAAATTATACTGTAATTTTTGGAAACGACTGCCCGGCTAATATTTTTCTTAATAACAAATATAAACTTTTATACTTTAATCTGCCTTTTCTTTACAGATATCTATCCTTCTGCGTTTGATAGTACATACTTAGAGATACAATCTTCCTTCGCTAGATGGCTAAAAGCTTATACATATGCCTCGAATCATCATTGCAGGTTATGTGCACTAGTAATCTGTCCTCTTATTAACCAATGAGTAGTGATATATTTTTTTTTTGACCAGAATGTAGTAACTACGTAGGTAGCCAAGGAGGCTGCACGTGATGTGTCTTCTAAATCAATAACTTCAATAAGATTTTTATTTTGTTAAATATTGAATTTATAGTATAATTTTAATATATTATATATCATTTAATATATTGCCTGCTTTTATATTAACAAAGACAGTGTAAATATCGATAACATGCACAATTTATTGTCTAATAGTATATCAAAAACATTTAAAGTGCAGTTACTTGCAATACTTTAAATTATTTTTTCTTGGTGGATTTTTAAATAATAAACTTTGGTAAGACAAACAATATCTACCAACTTATACATATTAAAATTTCAATTTAAACTGTCATTTACAATTATAATAGATAACACCAAAGTTTACGAAATGCTAGATACTTATTCACACAGAAATTTACATAACAATAATAAGAAATATATCTAACACACCCCAAGGTATTTCAAAATGGAATTTCCTCGCAGTGACACACCAAACAAGTCATACAAAAGGGTCCATATTAAGAGTACAATACCGATATCAAGGTTTGAAGTTCCTTCCAAACAAGATTAAAACAGAAACATATACATACATAAAAAGAAGATTTTTAACCTCTACCAGCTCGTCTCCATGGGCCCCCAGTAATTTTTTTAGTACGAGCTACATTGAGCTGTCGCCCCTGAATTAGTATCGATACCAAGGAAACTAATTTAAAATCGTACAGTTACCGTACGATGGACATATGTATATAGGTTTCTAATCTTCACGGCTACCATGCAAATTAATTAACACACAGATATGTACGCAAATTAATAAGTACATTGATTGTTAGTGTAATTTACCATATATTCCATAACAATACATTTTTATACAAACTTTCTTATTTTAAACATCTACAAAACATGAATGACTTTCACAGTATCGAGAAGAGCGTTTGTAGGTTTTCTGCTGGACAATTTGGTAACTTTATTTGCCTTTATCTAATTTAGTTTATTTTTTTGGGATATTAGTCAGGTTAGAGAAATGAACAAGTTTCTTTCTGAATACATTTTAATTTCTCCTGCTACGTTTCGTAGCCTGTTAGCGACAGTACGTGTTTCCTGAGTTGTGGAAAATAACCAGAGTGAGCCCTGTTTTTAAGAAAAGAAACAAACCTTATATATACAATTATAGGCCAGTTAATATTTTACCGAACTTTGTAAAAAAAATGAGTGTTTTATATATATTAGATGTCTTTCATGATAAAACCATATTTGTCAATAAACAAACACGGATTCTTACCTGGAAGGTCAACCACAACTAATTTAATTGAAGTAGCACAGTTTATTAGTGAGGCTCTGGATAATCGTCAACAAGTCGATGTTATTTACACAGATCTTACAATAACTATTAAGTAACCATACTTTATCGATTGCAAAATTATCAAACTATGACTTTTCGTCTCAAGTTACGAATGTTATTGAGTGTTATTTATTTAATCGTACATACATGCTATGCTTCTTACACCGACATTAACTCTGGTTCGTTTGTTACTACCTGAGGTGTACCGCAGCAATCTCATCTAGGACCCCTTTTATTTAATATTTTACATAAACTATTTATTAACTTCACTTGACGGTAATTTTACTGTTTATGCCGGTTACCTGAAAATCTATACCATGGTTTCATCTACAGCAAAAGCCACATCAGCTACGAACAAAAGCGAGTGTTTCATGCGTATAACGACGTATCTAACTGTTTGGAGTTTGGATGGCTCCTGCGGGATATCTGTCTGCGTTCTACTTCAAAGCCAGTAATCATCATATATCAGTAATGTGATCAAAGTCAATAATTGCACCCTAATGTAAACAAATGCGCTAATGTATCCTATGTGAAAAGCAATACTTTTATAATGTATTCTTACGCGAGAAAAATTTCTCGTATGAAAAATTCTTCTTAAAATTTATTACAGTAATTAGCAGAAATACATTAATATTGTTTACTAATTAATGTTTATTATTATTTTTTAAATATCTATAAGAGTCTTTATGATAATCAAAAGATGCAGTTTTTTTGATGCAAATTACATAGTGATCCCCTTAAAGTTTCTTGCTGTTAGTACATATTAAATTACCTACACTAACATAAAGATTTGATACAAACTGTTAATAGAAACTTATAAACATTTTTTAATACTGGTAATATAAAATATTACTGCCCTTTCAAAGAATCATCGTAGGATTTTATATTACCATTGAAGAATTCAATACGTTTTTAATGTACTATTTTTGATGCATTATTTTAATTACTTTTCTGCAAATTTTTTTATTTTCAAAAATAAAAATGTGAAAAAAAATAGAAATTATCTTCATAGCTTTATTATTTTTATAAAATATACAGTGTGTTACAGTACAAGCCACCTGCGATTTGTGTGTAAAATATCACTATGCAACTATGCATATTAAATTGTTATTTTTACAAGGCATGAGCTAGATCACAAAATATATTCTGTCGATTTTCAGTTTTATTTCCGTATGACGGTTCTATCCCTTATCATTTACTTGATCCCAATAATATGCATATTAATTGGACAGTCTGTATATTGAGATTACAATATAACTGTATGTGATAACAAATTAAAATATCCTATAATCTAGTGCAAACAAACTACAAATTAAGCAAATACAAACTAATATGATGACAAATCTAAGATAGCAAGTTATAGCGAATGCACGAAAAGCTCAAAAACAAACAGATAAAACAAAAATGATTAACAAAAATTCGCTCAAAGAAAGAACTTATGTGTTACACTAAACATATGGATGTGACAACATGAATGATTTTTGCAAGATGAAAAGTCGTTTGCAACGGAACAGAACAAATGTATGTAAGAATGTCGCTAATTGTATGAGTGCAGCATCGTACTAAGATACTCACACCTCGGCCAGCAATGGCTGTGTTTCTGGGCAGGTTAGACAGGCTCCTGTGAAAAAAGCCACTCGTCACGCATCTGTGTATTATAAACTCAACAAGAAAGGACAAAATACATAAAAAAGTATATAGCAGCAGAAAATTCAACCAGCCTCCTTTGTTAAAGGAAAACAATTAGGTTAAATTGATGAATGAAAAAATGCAAAATGCGTCCCAATTTTATTTATTGATACTATGAATCTGAAAATATTTGGAATTAGTTTCTATTACGGCAGGTTCAAATTTCAAATGTATATATCTGAGCCTGTTTAATAGACTTTAGAAGGTCAAACATATTCGCAAGTATTTTCACATTCATAATTTAAAAATTAGAAGGTCAATCAATGACTTTTTTTAGTTTTAATGCTGATTTATCAAGTATTATGTTTCCTAGATTAATATTATTAACATTTTGATATAATTATGTTGGGGAACACATGGT
This sequence comes from Protaetia brevitarsis, assembly GCA_004143645.1. NCBI lineage: Eukaryota > Metazoa > Arthropoda > Insecta > Coleoptera > Scarabaeidae > Protaetia > Protaetia brevitarsis. Next base: position 70,774 of record RXPK01001267.1, on the reverse strand, counting down.
TTACTGGGTTGTTATGTTTAATATCAATAAGTGCTGTTATGCCATAATACAAAATAAATAAATTCATCGCAATTAAAAAAAAATATTTTTTTTTTCCAAAAAATATCTAGATATTCATTTACTAACGGGAGATATGTTTTTGGGATAATAGAGTGGTATTGTTTCAAATTATACAGGAAATATATTATTAAGTTTCGTATTTTTACATTTTCAAGAGAGGTACCTAATATAATTTTCTACGAATGGGGCATTTTTGCTGTTGTGGTTTGTACTGTATAAAGCAAGCCACTATTTTGTAGCAACTAACTACGGTTAGCAGTTCGTAGCAGCTCATGAATATTACAAGAGAAAACTTATTATTTCTGTTGCACTAGATAACCAAACAGTTATCGAGAATCAAGAACAATATAACAATATTTATCTTCTATTCCGTTGTAGAGCTAGATTTGTGTCAGCATGCACTGCAACGTATCGTTGTTTCGAAAACTATTTCTTTCCATTTATCTGTACATTAGAAAGATTTTTTAAGATATACGGTTATGATTATAAAATATTAGCAATGAAATAGTATATTTCAAACCAAGAGAGGAAAGTGCCTTATTGCAGGCCGCGGGCAAATATAAACCGAGCCGAAGCCGAGGTTTATAATTGCCCAATATAGTCCCTATATTCAAAATTAAAATAATTAATAATACTTGTCTGGGGGAAAAGTACAAATAGCTGAATACACTCTCAATATAGTGAATTATAAGTAATAAGGTTAACAGAGTTAGTTTTGGATACATATTCGATTATAATATTGGTCGTATCGCTCTTAGCAGCCTACTGATTCTCATGAAATACATATTTTAATGCTTTCAGGACCAAGTTAGGGTAAGTTTTATTACCGCACGAAATTCAAATAAGGGGGAAAGCTACCCCATCGTCATTTCCTGTAAGGTTATAAACTTATTTATCAAGGGAATTTCAGTAATCCATTTACAAAATTAGTTTCGAAAGGTATTAAAATGAAACTATTAATGTAAAACAATATTGTAACTAAATGCTGCGACGATGAGGTTATTAAAAATAATTACCAGAAATTTAAACTTAGTTGGCTATTTGGGTAATGCTATAATACGCTTTGGTATTCCCAACTGTAGATAATTTTAGTTTTCTATGTGCTTGCTTTACGAATACTCCCACAAAACTTACTGATTATTATTACTAACAGGACGGTGCATGATTTATGTGTTATCTGTAAAGATTCTATTTTAAAATTTCTTGTTCTTCTGGTATGTATAGGAAGAGAGAGGATTGTGTATGTCTGTCGACTTTTATCTTCTCTGCAACAATAGTATACCTAGTATGAGTTATTCACTCAATCGCACTTGTGTATATACTAATTATACTGTGTTTGATTTTGTATAATTTTAAAACGTAGTAATTATAGCTTTGTTCAGTTAAAATATTAAATAAATTGGATTATAACTTCACATACATTTTATAATAAATTTTTGGCAAGCAAATTATGGCTAAAAAGTGTATAGTTCATATTTCGAACATTTTGAGTCGGTTTATGTACTTAAAGTAAAGATATTTAAATACTAGTCCTGTTATGAAAAACAAGGTAACACCAATACTTTAAAACCAAAATATGCTAATTTTACATGTTTTAATTTAAATAGGTTAGAATACCTAGTTACCAATTGGTTCTATGATTTTAATTACATTTAAATGCAACAGAATTTATACGCTAAAATCTTGAGAAGCTACTTTTCAATATTAAGTGACACTTTCTGTACGTGCTCTCAATATTTATTCATTCCATGCAACTAATGGTCCGTTCATATTACATAATTTTCATTCACGCAGAAATTTACTACGATTTCCATAAACAATCGATGTCTATTGTAGAATATTAAATGTGATATTAAATATGCGAGTAACACGGTACAGTTAACAGTTTATATTGACGTCATTTATAACGTGGCAACAATGACGTAATACATAATGATGACGGCATAATAGTGACGATAAATGTGAATGACATTTTCAAGTTTCAAATTCTCCGGAATACTAACATCTGTAAAGTAAATACATAATAGCTAAAACATTTCTAATCGATTTGCTGGATATAATAGCACATATGTCATGCGTGTTTAAATTTAATGGAAGTATATGTTTCGTTTATATTTGACTGTAGTTATACATAATTCTTTTTTAGTAAAAATATGAAATTTTAATGAATTAATTTATATACATAGATAATCTAGTTACCTTCGTTAAGTAGGTATATGAATCTTGTTCTAATTTTGTTTTACAGTTTCAATTCGTGTTAGAGATGTTTAGCATTCAATCAACTCTGACATCATTATGTGTTGAGTCAGATGCTAGTACTATTAATTATACCCATTTTTTCTTTAGGAACAAGAAAATATATTTAATTTTTCAAAAAGAATTTTCCCTGGAAAATTATTTCAAATCTTCATACGAACATTTTTTATATGTCATAAGGTGTTTCTTAAAGTTTAAATTATGGCTAAAATATACTTCGCTCATTTTGTTTAACTCATAATCTTGTAAGTCAAAAAATTTAATAGCAATTAATTTTGGGATTTTTAGAAAACTAAAAAGGACAATTGTTTCTGCTTTTTATTCACAAACTATTTCATCTAACATTAGTTTCCGCATCTTCCAGTGAGTGTTTGTTAAAAATTAATAACCCTAGATTTGAGAAACTACAATTTCTATAGCTAGCAGTTATACTATGAAACCAATTGTAGAGGTCTGCATATGCTAAACTTTTAAACATAATTTTTTTGATAAAGCTAATAGTTTTTGAGATGGGTATGCATTTCTTACAATAAACGAATTGATCAAATAATCTCATGTGTAGTTTTTTTACAACAAAATATATTTTGTAGTAATTTACTTCAAAAGCATTTATTTATTCTTTTCATATTTTTAGGAGATAGATGACATAGAAGATACAAGATATAATAAAATAAAAGAATAAAAATCAAAGTATTTATTAATAGTAATTCAATCATGGAAACATAAACGAGTTTTCAGTTTTCAGTGGCGAACACCCAGTATATTAAAATGGAAGTACCAAAACATTATTTTAAAATTTGATTCACTTATTCCAAATAGTAATTAATTTACACGCGTTTTTCTCAAGCAACGTGACAAAATTTTTAGAAAAGCAGATATTTGAGATACGAACGAGGTTGGAGCTAAGATATGTCTTATTTGTTCAAAATTTATTGGTATTTTTAAAGATACAATAATAGTCGGGCTACTGCATTTAGGAAAACAAAATTGGAGGTTATACTTAGGCTACGAAACATCCTGTATAATTGTCAATATCTACTTAACGTTACGTTATATCACAATCCTCTAAAAATTTCTGAAAACTTTCCTTTCCTATATGTTTACTCTTTACGAGTTTTATAGAAGAGTTTCCACTAAGTGAAACCTTCTGTATATTGTATTCCTAAAATACCTTTCCTAAGTATTTCATCATATAACATCCAAAAATATAAATAAATATTACTAAGTAGTTTTCTAGGAAGAATTTTTTTTTCGAAAACCAAATCTCTTTTGTTTTCACACAAATATAATTTGCAGAAATAAGTCATCTAAACTAATTTCTAGGGCATAAAACCAAGAAATTATCTTGAATGGGTGTTTTTCACTATACCTATGTGTTATTGTCATCACTCATAATGTCCGGTTGGTGAGGTATATCCAGGGGCACGGTCACAGTCTACTGTTCACTGTTATCGAATAGGCGCGGCAAGCAGAGGTCTTATGCAGGTGGCCTTGGGTATTCGGAAATGATTCGAATATTTTTTTTTTTTAAGGATTAAAAATCGTTTGAGATTATAAATAAAAGAGAATATTATTATTGCGTTGTGTAGAGGGTTCTCTTGCTTTTGAATGTCGCGCGGTACGAAAATAACTTGTAGGCTTTGCGGAATATATATTTACTCTTTAAAACATCTCACTACAAAGTCACATAATAATAATACAGTACCACTGTAGTTCCCATAATCTCCGCACCTCTCCTCCTTCCCATCGTATGCAACTAACTTCACTTCGTTTGGCGCGCGAAGTTTGAATTTGAAATTAAATTCTACAATTCGGCCAATCCTGACCGATGATCGCCCCTGATCATAACTAATACACAAGTGTATCAACATAAAGTTACATAACCACAACTCATTCATAACTAAAGAAACATGGGTCTGTAATTAAATCCTAACTGACATAAGTAACACATAATAGAATGAATAATTACAGCATTAAATAACGTAAAGTCATAAAAAGTCATAACGATTACAATAACAACCACAACATAAGTTACAACCATAATATGTGTTATCATAAGTAACATGACAATAATTATCATAAGTATAAGTACCATAATATAACGAACCATCGTAAGTATACAATAAGTAAGACAATAAGGTAGCATAAAAGCATAAGGCATAAGGACAGAAAGGTAGGGAAAATGATTATGTGCATAACCAATGCCTCATATTCTGCACACTACAAACTCCTTCAAATGGTCTCTGGCTAATCTGGAAGTTCTCAACGTCGGTTATAAAATATCTGTCATTTCCTAGCACTTTTCTAACTTCATAAGGGCCTCTATATTTGGGGACTAATTTCTTGTTAACTCCAGCGGTAACGTCATTATTTTTTTTCATATACATAGTCGCCAACATGATATACTTTAGGGGGTTTATGGTGTTTATCATAATATTCCTTGTTATAACCCTGAACCCTCTGGTTCTGTTCTTGCGCGCGCTCTCTTAAATCTTGTAAGTCACGTGGACTATTATTCTCGTCCGCTAAATAATCACGCAGTAGATCATTTTTGTCTCGTTGGTTGACTCCAAAAAGAAGCTGTGATGGCGACGTGTTAATGGACCTACAATACGAATTATTAATCGCAAATTCAACTTCGGCTAAGTGTTTGTCCCACTGATTCTTGATTTCACACAGCTTAGACAACATCGGGGTAAGATCTCTGTTAATTCGCTCTATTTGACCGTTAGATTGTGGAGACGCTGTAGCAATCTGAATATGCGTAATATTATTCTGAGCAATGAATTCTTTAAATTCTCCTGAAGTAAACGCTGTTCCACGGTCGGAAACAATACGGGCGGGTCGGCTATAATTGGTAAAATAGTCCTCTAACCTTTGAATCACCTCTGTTGTCTTGGTAGTTTTTACGGCATAAAGTTTAACAAACTTTGTGAACGCGTCTATTACTTCGAACACATACCTTTTGTTGTTCGGGCTCTGTTCTAAAGGACCATAGTGGTCGATATGAATTGTTAAAAAGGGTTTGTCGCCTTTCGGGATACTATGGAGAACGCCTTCACTCTTGCCAGTGTTGGTTGAATATGTGATACATTTTAGACAGTTCTGGATAAATGACCTAATTTTGTCCTTCATTTGGGGAAACCAATAAACTTGAGATACGTACTTTACAGTTTTGTCAACTCCTATATGTCCAAGAGAATCGTGACTGTTAAAAATTACATTTTGTTCCATCGCGCGAGGTACATAGAAGAAAACATTCTTGTTACTTTTCCTATAAACTAATCCATTTTTTAATTCGTAATGCTTATCTTCCTTCACAAGTAAATCATTCTTTATTACCTGTATTACCGGATCTAAATTTTGGGCAATGGAAAGGTTTTGTTCAAACGTATTCTCCTCAAGAACCAATACGTTGTTGCATCGACTCAATGCGTCAACGTGCCTCATGCGATCGTGACTCCTGTGCTCTAGCGCATATGTGAAATTTTGCAGAACCAAGGCCCATCGATTAATCCTTGGGTTGACATCCTTTTTGTTTAAGGCAAGCTTAATGGAATTGCAGTCGGTTACGATTTTAAACGGGATACCTTGCAAGTAAACTCGGAATCTATTGAGTGCATTAACAATGGCCAACATTTCAAGTTCATAGCTGTGATACTTTGACTCTGCATCACTGGTGCGTCTACTGTAATAGAAAACAGGTTGGTATAGATTGTTACTTTGTTGCTGCAACAATACAGCTCCATAACCTCCTGCACTCGCATCGCAATGCAGTTCGGTGGGTAATGTCGGTGAGTAGATGGTTAACACGGGCGGTTTTACTAGTTTATTTTTCAACTCGTCATAGCCTTTTAACTCTACTTCTCCAAAAGTAAACTGGCAATCTTTCCTTAATAAGTTGTACAAAGGTTTGGCGATTAATGAAAATGAAGGTATAAATCGTCGGAAGTAGCTGGCGAAACCTAAAAATCTCTGTACCTTTTTGGCACTATCGGGTATCGGATAATGATCTAAAGCACGTACATTTTCAGGATCTGGTGTAATACCATTTACATCTATTCTATACCCTAAATAAGTTATTTTATTCTCCATTACACGACATTTATCAATTCTTAACTCGAGTGAATTTCTTTTTAAGAGGTCAAACACTAAACTTAAAATATTCAAATGTTCGTCGACTGTTTCCGTCGCTATTAAAAGATCATCCATGTATATCAAAATTTTGTGCTCGCGTAACAATGGTTGGAAAATTTTATTAATAAATCGTTGAAACACGGATGGTGCATTTGATAAGCCAAATGGCATCCGCAAATACTCAAATTGCCCTAAGGGTGTAATAAATGAGGTGTAAGGAATTGAATTTTCAGCGACCTTTACATGGTGAAATCCGTTCTTTAGATCAAGACAGGTAAAGTAATTTTTGTTTTTAAGCAAATCCAATAAGTCATCAATTAACGGCAATGGGTAGTGATCTCTAATGGTAATTTTATTAAGTTCCCTATAATCAATGCATAATCGGTAATCATCATTTTTCTTTTTAACAAGCACAATCGGGCTACACCATGGGGAATTACTTTCGCGAATTATTTTCTTCTCTATCAAGTCGTCTAGAATGAGTCTTAACTTATTTTTCTCATCATAAGATAATTTACGTGGGCGGAAGGAAAATGGTTGTGAATGTTTCAATACAATTTCAATTTCGTGTTCAGTCTCTGGAATCGGAAAATTCGGCTTATTATAATATTCGTCCATAAATTTCTTTTTTAAATTGCTTCTAACACCAGGGTCTAAATTACTATTAATTCTAAGAGTGGGCTGATCATTATCAGGTTCTATGACATCTATTGCCATTAATTCATCAATAACACTGGAGTGCACATTATCAACTTTATACGAATATTTTCCACCTATACTAAGTTTTAAATTATTTGATGCCAAAAAATCTCGTCCTAGGATAGCTTGGAAGCTCATAGTGTCATTTGACACAACGAAGAAAGTTACTGGGGTAATTATATTATCAACAGCAGCATTGCTAGTATATTTCCCTAAGATGTTTAGTTTAGTACCATTAATGCCATAATAATTGGATGTTGAGGTATCGTCTAAGTTAATATAGGCATAAGAAGGTAGGTATTTTTCTAGGATAAGGCTAATGGGACTACCTGTATCAATCATTGCTTTTATGCTTACCTTAAATGAAACACTGTCATCTTGGAATTCTAAATGCACCGGGACTTCATAGGGTGGTGGAGCCTTTGACTCATTAATAACCATTGTGGTACTATCTGCCTGCGTTGTGGTGGTGTGTCTTCTCTGGGGGCAGTCTCGTTGGATATGCTCGCTTGATCCACACTTGTAGCAACTTCCTCTTTCTCGCCGAGGTTTGGTGCATCTGGATGCAATGTGTCCTGTCTCATTGCAGTTAAAACATCTAGGTTGAGCAGCATGGTTTTGCCTTGGCGGAACACTACTGGCCTGCGTACTCCTAGGGAAGTTCCTATTTCCAGTGGTCACTTGTCTCTCTTGCATCGTTATCTCATTCATTTTGGTTAATAAATGATTTAAACTCACAAATTCCTTCATTTTTGCGAGCGACATTAAATTGGGATCGTCAAAACCATCAATGATATATGTTATTAAATCGCATTCCTGTATATTGAGTTTGTTTCCCAACAGTATCTTGTCTGTATAGTAGTTGGAAAACTTTTCACCTTTTTTCCATCTTCGACCTTCAAATTTTCGCATCAGTGCTACCGTATCTTCTTTGACAGCAAACATAGAAGTCATCTCATGCTTAAGGGTTTTAAAATCATATAAAACATGGTCGGGTTTCGAATGATACCAAGAAAGAGCATTCCCTTGTAATTTGGTAACAATTGTGAGTAGTATTTTTTCCTCTGAAGTCCTATATCTATTTAGTATTTTGTCTATACGGCTAAACCAGGCAAGTACATCTTCGTCTGGGTTTCCACTAAAGGCGGGAAAAAGTGATGCTAATTCTAGGTTAGTTACACGTGATTCTTCTTTCGCGACAATTGCTTTAACCGCTGTGTTTACTAAATCATCGATTGACACTTGAATGAGACTGCTTTCTCCTTGTGGTACTTCATTGTCCACACGGCGGCTGTTGCTTAATTCGTCCTCCGTTGACTGCATTTTAATTGTATTACTTAACCTTTGTCGTACTTAAGTTACCGTTCTTGTATCTTCTTTTCGTTTTACCCCACACCTGAAGTTGTAGAGGGTTCTCTTGCTTTTGAATGTCGCGCGGTACGAAAATAACTTGTAGGCTTTGCGGAATATATATTTACTCTTTAAACATCTCACTACAAAGTCACATAATAATAAATACAGTACCACTGTAGTTCCCATAATCTCCGCACCTCTCCTCCTTCCCATCGTATGCAACTAACTTCACTTCGTTTGGCGCGCGAAGTTTGAATTTGAAATTAAATTCTACAGTTGTATATTTAATTTTAAAGTTATAGATTTGTTCTTTTTTGTTCCAACTCATTTGATAAAAAATTGTAGTTTTCAACAGAAAATATTAAGTACTTGATTAATTAAATATTTAATATGTTCATTACACTCGTTGTTATCAAATGGAAAGATATTGCATCTTTTAATAGGCTAGCTGTTATTTTCTCTTTAATATTTCGTGTTTCTCGGCATTTTTTTAAAACACCATATATTATTTTCACAGCATGATTTACCATATTGTAGCAATAAAGGAAGGAAAAGCTATCGTAGTTTGGGGAAGAGAAATATTGGTTACGCTATTTTTACATAATTACGTATATTTTTCATAAGTTATGATTATAGAAATAAATACGTATTTTTTTATTTTGTTTTCTTACTTTTTAATTTAATATTCCAGGAAAATAAAAAAAAATAACTCGTGATCACGGATCAGGCAATTATCCCGAAAGGTAATATCTTTTACGGTATGCGACAAGATGCCAGCACCTTTGTTGGGCAGAATTTGCCGTTCGTAATTCCCGCCTAAGAATTAATCGTAGAAATGTTTTTTAGAATCTGCGCATGCGCAATCGTAGGTAGAGTTTTTAATTCCCATGTTTCAGGAGTTTTGTTTAATCAACTGCTCGTATTTTCCCTCACCCCATTTCATTCGTATTTACACGATATATGCAATTAACAAAAGTCGAGCTATCTATTTATCAATAATAAAGATTGTATTTTATTGTGCGTAGTCGAGTTTAAAATGTTATGCTTATTGAAAGATATTTCCCTTATCAAGAGTTGTTTATTATTTGTGTACATAACATGATGTGCTAAAAATGTGATCAAATTTTTAAAATCGGTTGGTTACTATCTTTATCAAGAGGGAGGTTTATTTCAACATTATTAATCATTGTTCTGAAGAATTTTTGAGTCATTTTATTTTACCGTAGTGAATTTGAAATTTTAGGAATTTTATTCTAGTTAAGTTTAAGGTTTTATACTATTTTAGTTTTAGAATTTCTGATTACTTATATTACTTTTTTCATGTTACTTATAAAGCTGTGATAAAATACCTGACTGAAATTTACCAGTGCAATGCTGCAATCTGATGCTCCAATAATAACAATAATAATATTTCTACAAATTATTCTTTTGGAAGTGTGGCTGATTCATAAATTCTCTTCTCCCAATCTGCTATAGTTTCCCCTACAATTGTGGCTATTAGCATGGTAAAAGCATCTTATGAAAGTAATACATGGTGTTTATAAAAATGTCCAGAAACACGAAGTAAAAGTAAAGACGAAGTAAAGACGAAGTAACAACGTTAATATTAATAATTCATCAGATACTTAATATTTTTATTTGAAAACTACAAATGTTTACAGATAAATTGACAGAAATAAAATCCAACATCCAAACTTCCTAATCAATAAGTGAAAGGTTTGTTTTATTCCTAGTATTTCTCCCTTAGATATATCTCTAACTATTTTTAATCCTTAAAAAAATATTCGAATCATTTCCGAATATCCGAGGCCACATGCATAAGATCTCTATACTAGCCCCGCTTACTCGATAAGCTGGGAATGATGACTGTGATTGTGTTCCTGGATATACGTTGCTGACCGGACATTATGAATGACAGCGATGGTACCAAAAGTTCGTTTAAACTTTAGAATTTGCCTCGAATAAGATCTTGATTTCCTTTGCTATTTACATAGGCTTTCTTAATGCATCTCTTTCAACTAGAAGAAAGTAGAATTGAATAGTATAACATTTTGACAATGTTATGCAATGCAATTTTCGAGTTAAATCTTTAATTAGATCTAAATAAATTGTATATTGGTGAAATCGTCGAATGACATCTGAATTAGTGTATTTATTGCTAACTGAAACCTTCGATATGACCTACAATAGCTAACTGATACCATGATCGGTTATTCATTTTCTACGTTATTATAAATTACCACCCTAAGCCTAGAATTCAGTTTTTAATGGCAATTACCTATATCAGCAAATTAAAATAATCAATGTCCTAATCCCTAATGTTATAGTACAGTGCATGAATTAAATACACGTTTTTTCCTTGAAAATAACTTGGCTGGTAATATCGAGGTTGTTACTAATTGTAAGTAAAATAGTCGCTATAATTAATGTTCCTTTGTTGAGAATAACATACAAATAAGGGTACTTCTACGCATATATAGAAATCATTTTAAAATTCGAATTTTTAGTATTCAATATTAAGTAGTTTTTAAAGATTCTCTACCAAATATTAAAGCTAAAACTCATTTTTATGTCTGTAGTTTAAAGTATGTATTAACCATTCTCGCGTTTTGAAAGGGCAAGGGTAGGGTAAATATAAAAGGAAAGTAATATAAATGGCATAGAAGAAATAGAGATATTTGAACTTTATAAAAAAGTTCCTATTAACGTATGGGGTGGCATTGAAAGCGTGCCCATGTATTTCTGCATAAAGGAAATAGCCATGGTTAAATTTGTGGGGAAAAGAACTTTTCACACAAATGTGTTTGCACTAAGATCAGTTTAATGGTGAAATATCCAATATCTTAAGCATGTGAAACGATTCCTACATACAGAACTAGATGTGTTAAATAATAGAACAGGACATACTTATGATTAAATAAAGGAGAAACTATACATTTTATATTAAGTATAAAACTAAACGAAAAGTTAGTAATTTTTACTTATAAAAGCCTCAAGCGCCTACTCTTTATGTTATTTAAACGTAGATAATACACAGGAAACAATTATTACTCTTGAAATGTTGAAATCTGTTATTTATAGCCAGTTGTATAACTCGATTTTTCCACATTCATTTTTATATCCGTTATAAAAGTCTTCTTTCTTAAAACACACTAACATTTATTGTTACAACAGTTGTTTTTGTTTCCAATACCAACAGCGGTTTCTCTTTTTAATAACATTTTGTTGAAAAAGCTAAATTTCCTGTTTCTCAAATAATTTGGGTGGAAATATACAAACGTTAATATTTTAAAAAACTAGTTAGAGATGATAATAATATAACCTTAAAGCAAGCGTATCTACATACGAGACTTTTAAACTGCGTACATACCTATATTGGAAAGAAAATCTGCAATGCGTAATTTTATATGGAACAGCTGCTTTGCATCGTTTCAAATTTTAATTGACTCCTGCCGTGCAATTTAAATTTATTGCGTGAATTCCACAAGAGACGACCGTCCAGGAACAATATGTGTATACAACAAAATACTGCATACGTACCGGCTAATGGGTTTTCCATATTTAAAAATTTTGTTTTATTTTCAACATAGGTTTGTTTTTGAATGTTTGGCACGTCGCCAGCAATATAATTTTAAGAAGTCTGCACGAAATTCTAAAGCAAACATTAAATACGCACGCAAGTTCTTTCTTGTCTCTATAAGTAAATAAGTAAAACTTTGGAACGGAATTCTGCATTAAATAACAAATATTTAAAAGCGTCTGTATCATTCGAGAGATGTACGATTTAATATGTATCAAATAAAGAAAAACTTTCAAACGTTTTCTAATCTAATTCTTCAAAACCGGGTCAGTCTTTTTACACCAATACCAAAATCTCGCGAAAATTTCACTCCTACGTCGTGAATCATGTTAAATTTGCGCATGCCAAGCAGCAAAAATTAAAATACCCACTCCGGCAAAGCAAAATTACGGTCAAAACTAACTGCCAATTATATAGGTATATTTTTTTTACTATTACAATGTTCACAAAACCCGCCTGTGTTATTCTCAACGGTAGGTAGGTAAGGTTAGTTGAATTTTCATTGTGTCTAATTTATTTTACTTACAAATGGTGAATTTGGAAATGACATACTTCTCGTCTCGGATCACAGTCGCAAGAAAAGCACTAAAGCATCAATATATTATTCTAAAAAAAAGCACTATTGCACTTACAAAGTATTAAAAGACTTATACAGAGGTATACACTCTCGAATTATTCTCGAACAATTCACTTTGTGGAGTGAGAATCATCTGGAACTATATTCTCACGGTTCTAGCATAGACGTACGCTATTACGCGATTCCACGTGCCAAAACGGAACGTGGGCAACTGTCTCTTTCGTTTCTCCAACCAGCATGATATATCCCTGCTCAAACCTTGTTAGGGAATTTCGTTTTAATGGTTGCGTATTTGACAGCCATTCTATCAAATGTAACCTTTAAATATTGTTTTCTTACCTATGTACCTATAAAGTTTTTACAGTTGCTTTTAGCGATATATGTTTATTACAAATTAGTTTCACATTATTCTAGTGATTCTAATTCAGAATCTGAAAGGTAGGTAACAACTTATGGGTTCGTCAGATATACAATTATAAAACATTATACTATTAATTGCTTATTCAATGTAATTTGCTACTAATAGAAGTAAAAGTGGATAAAAATGTGAATAATTTATATTTAATTTCAATGTAATTCCTTCTCTAAAAATGAATAAAAACCATTATTAATTTGGAGGTTATTATATTCGACAATACAAAATATGTAATTTATAAATTTATGATTGAATTACACATGCAGTGAGGTATTTAGCATACTTTCAAATTTAGGTAGGCATTTTAGAATAGGATTTTTAAGTAAAACACAGATTTTTGTTGCTTATTATTTTAATTTTAAAAATAATCAACAGATGGCACCATAAAACCGTACCAAAATACATTTTAATATAGTGATTTGTCACCAGATGGCACCACACCTATTAAATTTGAATTATACACCTAAAATGTTACCTTCTCTTTATAAATAAAACTAAATAATTACCTTATTCATAAAGAAATTTCGCAAATATTTTTACTTTCGTAAATGGAAGATATTCTCAGTACTTAATGTAATCTTGATGTCTATAGTATTTATCCCTAGATACTATACTATAGATCCGCGCTTCATGCAAGAACAGTAAATAAGTATCTTGTAAAAGCCCAATGAGTCAGAAATCCACAAATAGTTCTCATAATTATAAATATTTAATGTGTTTGGTCTCTTTCACATTGGCACAGAACGAATTCTTGTTGATCAAATTTCATTTTTTACTTGTGTATTTAATCTATGCAGAATAATTTTTATTCCCTTTTTTAATGCAATGCTAAAAACAAAAACATGCAATTTATTGTTGCTTACCATAAGACAAATATGAAGAAAGTTTTTTTTAATGTGGATACATGGAATACAATATTATGATATTTTTTTGAAACTTGTTTTACACTGTTTTTTTTTTTTTTGGTGTTGTAATATTTCTTTCCCTCCAAACAAAAACTTTATAGTTTAATAATAGCAAAATATTGGATTAGAAAAATAATAAATGGCATAATGTCTGTAGTCTGACCAAATATCGAGCCAAAATGATATTATTCTTAGCAACTTCAACATTGAAACACGAAATTACCAATAGTTTTGTATTAGATTGCTAGTTATTTTGATGTCTTTCTGTTGAAGTTACTAAAAATAATTGTGGGAAATTTAAATTTTGCTAAGTGGGTTTACACTGATTGTGTTTTTCTCTTATTTACTTCGTCACCTAATTAACTAATCTCGAGTATTTTATTATTTAAGTACTCGAACATTACTAGAAAAAAAAGTAGGATTTACTTTCGTAAAATGCGAAATGTGAATTCTGTAAACCCAATTTTTGTCAATATATTGTTTGTCGAAACTGGACCTTTCAGAATCCCAGATAGTTTCCTATTGTAGTATCCCTATAGGTAATAGAAAACAAATTGATGTTCTAGGAACATAAAGATTCGGACGATACAAATTTTGATATACGTATGTAAGAAAACAATATGGTCATTATAAATCTAATATTTCGTTTTAAATATTTTAATTTATATTTATTTATTAATATTATTAATTTAGTGTTTTTTCCTGTTTTTTTTTACAATACATATATTTATATTTGCATATATTTTTTAGATCATTTAGATATTTGAAATATTGTGTAGTATTGGTGGACCTTCGTGCATATCCGTTCGGAATTAGCAAATAAACAGTAAAATTACATTTTTTTGCCTTCCATGTTGTTGCTGCATAAAGTTTTTTCTCGTCAGTGTAAACAGCAATGGGCAGCTAGCAAATTTTAACTGCGCCGAATCCCCATCTTTTCTAAGTTCGTTCTAGCCAATAGGAAGTCAAGCTCGGCTCTTGTTAAAACAATTTTTGGCAGTCTTTTGACAGCTTTCTAAATTCACATTCAAGCTAATTTCTAGGAAATTTTGAATGTGTGCGCGCAATAGTAATCTTTTCTGAGTTCGTATTAGCCAGTAACAGTCAATACGCGGACTGAAGGTCACGAATTTTTGCCCTCTGAGATCAAAGATGCCAACTCCGTGTCCGTTCTTGTTGAAATATTCCTTGGTGTTACACCAATTTTTTTTTAGTATGAATTATTAGAGTAGTCAACTTTCGTCTGCGCGCCAGGTCAGTACTAAGTTTCGTATATGTGACATTAACATTTAACACAAGTATACAATCCAGTGTCGAGAAAGAGCAAAATTATTTATTTATTTAACTATAAATGTTATATATAAGTCCCGTACCTTATTTAAATAGTAAAAATGATGTAGGATTGCTGAAAAGTTTGTAGCATTAAGTCTTAAACGTTAAATGTTAATGTCATAACTTGGTGCTGACCTGGCGCGCAGACGAAAGTTGACTACTCTAATAATTTATACTAAAAAAAAAATTGGTGTAACACCAAGGACCACCACTCCATACATTACCTTTGTTCTTTTGCGTTAGACACAAATCGGATGGGTATGCGCTATAGAGACTTTGTATTCTATTTGTGTTACGGTAAGAAGTAGCCCTCAAATCATCAGTGGATGTGGATTTTTGTTGAAGGCACTTAGGTTAATAGTTAATCATGAACATAGCGCAGTACTTACGATATCCCTATTTTTATTGCTTCGCAATGACGTTTTCCTGTCTAATGTTACTGATCAGTGGCGACCCGTAATAATATTGAGTGGTGGGGCCGATCTCCGGCCAACTCCCTCCCCCCGCCCTTTATTACCTTGTTTATTGCTACCTAAAATAATACCCACACAAAAAATTTAATACAGATAAATTTGGAAGACATTTCAAAATGAAAAATACATTAAGTTCTTATCGGGAATACTTATCTACTTAAATATAAATACTAACGTATTTCCTTCGAACTTGCATATATTTAGTCTTTAAACTGCACGTACATATATGAGTCACTTGTTTAAATTTCCCCACCTAACTAACGCAAAATTATTCAGGTGTTTTTGTGATTTTATATCGACGAAAACATAACACAACACATAGCACATGCGTTATTTAAGCGAAAATCGTCTAATAAAATATAATGGATATTTTATGCACAACCCCACGTATTTCTTACAAAGAAAGGAAAACACAATTTTTATTTACTTTCTTTGTTTACCTAAGCAAATGGCTTGTTTTTTTTTACTTATAACATTATTATGATGTATTTTTCAGGAATAACCCCCTTGTTATATTTTTTTACTTCATTTTCATAATTTTTATCCTAAGAAAGATATGAAATACTATAGTTATTAATTTGTGATGTTATCCTAGAATAGTACTGTGTCTTGTTACTATAATTAATAAATATTAAATATTCTTGAACCCAATTTTTATTGCGGGGAAGTGCTAAACCGAAGTCCGTATGCGACGGTTCTCTATATATGTTTCTATTTTCAATGGGGGATCTTCGACGGCCGTCTACGTCTGACTAACACGCTTGCTTGCCGTGATAGTGGGAAATCCTTCCCGCACAGTGCCGAGCACTGACTAGATGACTCGATCAACCAGCGGGCAGCGTGCTACGAAATGACTGGCCCAATTCAATGTAATTTTTGCATATACTGCGACCAGAGCCTCTTCCGCTAGCTCCGCGCGGGTACCCACAACCGTCTGAAATCAGGGGCCAATCTAGACGTGGCCCAGTTCGCCGTTTGTCTGCATAAATAACTATAAAGCGCGTTTGACCGCATCGAATTCTGGGAATCGCAACGTTCGTTCTGTATTTAAATGTGTGTATATGTAAGTATATTTATTGGTATTTTTACAGAAAATAAAGCTGCTTAATGATTAGTTTGTAGATTGCAGTGATGGAGCCATGACCCCATAGTTCTTTAAGAGGGACCGCCTTTAATACTAATGTCTAAAGATATAAGACTTGAAGGGCCACTTTCTATCGGCGTCAGAAAAATTAGATCTAGTTCTATTTCATTATTTCAGCAATAGCTGTATCAGCTTTCTTCTTTAATTTACACCAAACATAAGATCATGTATTAGAGAGAGCAACGCCGACTATATACCAGGCCCGGGACATTGAGTGGGGAGTACCCAAGAAGAGCGATCGCAACGGCGGATAATAGGCAGCCAGTCTAACAGGGTCATATAATACTAATTGGATGACCAGCAAATAGATAACATAAAAAGTGACATTTACTGCTAGCTAAATTCTCGCCAAACAGAATGACATGTGACAAATTTGGCACAATACATTGTGCTTTTTAATAACTTTTATATTTATGTCAATTCAAGAATTACATACAATTTATTGTAAGCAAAAAAAAAAAAAACAATACTACTGATCACTACTATATGATTTTGTTAGAGTGGTTGCTTAGTTATGACGCCCCTTGAATTTATATTTAATTCTTAAGAACGTTGTGTAGTGTATAGCTGGTTACCATGCTCTCTGCTGTTTTACGACACGCAATTATGTGAAAATTTGACAAATAATTAATTTTGTATTTTAATATGTACTTTTACTTTCTACTTAGTTCAACACTATAAAAACCAAAAAGGTCTTTGTACAAGAATTGGCAGTGCTTTTTAAGTAAAAACAAAAATTAAAATGCGGCATGTGAATATTTTCTTTAATTAAATTAAAGAAAATTATATCTATTTTGTATTGGTAGTACCTAATTGTGAAAGGAGAGAAGATGCAGTGCTGGTTACAAACTTACTGTGGTGTGGGTTGACAGATGTCGTGTTTACAGTTGACGAGGCCGAAAATGATATCGTCCACGCTCTAATGTAAATAACTATAAATATGCATTAGTCTTCGATTGTGTAATTAAAACACCCTTGTATTTACGTTTACACAAATTAACACTAAATAACCCTATTCTTACAATTAGTGTTAAACATGAAAAAAAAAAAATACATGAAATTATTGGCTTTTTTTCCATTTTTTTAAACTAGTCTTTTAACAAACATTTATTTAAGGTTGTGCATATGTAGAATGCATTATGTTTTCTATAAAGATCCGAAAATCTCAAAAACAACTGAGTTTAGGTATGGGGATCATTAATTTACTTATTTTCTCGCTAGAAGCGACTTTGTACGGTACATTTACCAACTTATTAATTAGAAGCACTGAGCAGGACTTCCAGCAAAAATAGATAGCTGCAAGAATCAATATCGTCTGAAGCTTATGATGTTGGGGCTCGCATATATGAGTATTTAGTAATTTCAAGTCGTTTCCTGTAAACAGAGAAATTAAAGAAAAAATATTAAATGTAATACAACTTGATTTACAGCAATATAAGAAAGAAAAACCAATTTGTGCAGAAGTAATTTATTATGTTATATTATTATAATGTTAAGGCTTGGTCTTAGTGAAACACCTGATGTAATAATATTAACAGAGAAATCATACAATTGTTCCGACGTGTTTCTTATGCTTCTTATATCGTTTTTGAACAGAGTGGTCAAGATAAGTTCAGTCTTCAGTTATCCACAATCCACTCTTGGTGATTAGCAGTTTTTGTAAGATTAAACATGTTTAATATATCTGATGTTCTACTTACGTAAAAAATATAATACATATACATTATTATACCATGATCCTAAGTTCAAAGCATTACTCTTTATTATTATTACTCCAAGAGAAAAGAAAAACAATTCTATGATCTCTGTGTATAATCTGATATTTTAAGTAACTCCTATCAGTCCAAAAAGGTATATTTATAATAAAAAGTATAAATTAATAATTATATATCTAGTATATGTATAATAGTACTTACAAAATTGTTTTTTTTCTTTTTGTACAATTGTGGGCCATATTGATTGGATTCGTAAGATAATGCAGTTAGTATTAATTTCAAATAAAATATTTTCTTTTTGTGTAATTTCTGCAACGTTTAATATTAACTGCATGTAACTTCATTGTTATCAAATTTGAGCCACTCTGTACTCTGTACAATATCTAGATGAATCATTTCGTTTTTAATTTTTGTTTCATTTGTCATTTGTTTTTTGGACTTATACGAGGAGAAAATAAAATTGTAAAAGTAACCTACAGACGTTACGGTTATTATATTAC
The DNA here is from genome assembly GCA_004143645.1 of Protaetia brevitarsis. Taxonomy (NCBI): domain Eukaryota; kingdom Metazoa; phylum Arthropoda; class Insecta; order Coleoptera; family Scarabaeidae; genus Protaetia; species Protaetia brevitarsis. Next base: position 51,628 of record RXPK01001267.1, on the reverse strand, counting down.
AATATATGTTGTGAAAAGGATGTAGTTTTCTTCAACAAATACACATCTGAAATAAATCTTTTTTTTTCAATATGTATGCATAAAATATCATACTTATTTTGAAAAATAATTCGAGAAAATGTAGCCTACGTAGTCCAACAATATAATATTTGTTTGAAAAAAAAGTACCCATAAAATTTTGGCTACGTTATCTCAAATTCAAATATGGCGATCAATTAAAAAAAAAGTCAGTGAAGTTTCAAAGGTTCAGCTCAGATGTGGTATAAATCTAGAGTTCATAATAATATGAAGTTTTTCCTGTACGTAAATAAATATAAAGTTGTCTGTTGTTTTTCATATTATTTACTTTTACCAGAGTGACGAATTAATAATAATATTATTGAAACATTACAAAAAAGGTCAACGTCACATTTTTTTTACTTTATTTTTTTATTACATAATTATATTTGATTTCACACCAACATAAAATCATCACCATGTTCATCATCTTCATGTTCATCCTTATATCTCATACAGTTTATAATAATAAATGTAATATATACACATTAATTTGTTTTTTTCATGTTTTTTGTTGTTGTTTAATTCTTAATAAATATGTCATTCATACTCAGTAATTTTATTTTATACAGAACTATTTTTTTTTATTTATATCTATAGTGATGAAAATATCTTTTTTTTGTATTTTTTATCCGTTATTTGTTTTTATTTTTGGTTTGTCGTTTCTGCATTTCCAAGTAAGTCGGGTATTTGTTGAATTGTCTTGACAATTTTTATTTTACTCGATTATATCTCTGTTTTGCTCCTTTTCGATAAGTAAATACGTTTAAGTAAAATACACCGAAATAATTCATATTATAGCAATTGTTATTTGTTACATATCCATAAAATATAAAACTTTTCGGAAGGGGATTGCTTGGTTTCGTGTTTTATGTTGATTCCTTTCGATTTTGCTGATGACACTGTTAGGAAATACCCTCTATAATTATACATTTTTATTGCATTGAATAGTCAAAGAAATAAATTAAGAATGAAGATGGTTTATATATACAGGTATGGTTAACTCTTGTTACAGTCTACTTGTACAGTCATTCGCTACAAATATAAATCTAATCAACAAAATCGAAAGTTATATACATAATCCACCCATTTATTTCTTACATACACAAGCTAATATTTTGCTGCTGGGAAAAATCAAGCGACTTCACATAGCAAAAACAATAAAGTTCTCTTCCTTTTTGTTCATAGCTAAATTGTAAGAATCTTCGTTGCGAAAAAAATAAACATGTAGTAATATAGAAAACGGATAAATGAACTATTATTATCATTATTATTAGTTATTATTATTAATATAATATATGAGATTTCATTGCACATATTTTACAATTCATATTATATATAAATAAACATTTTTATAGATATCGTCTTTATCACATGATTTATAAAGATCATCTCGTAGTTCACTTGTTTCCTTTTTAGTTTACCAGATGTCTATTTTTCATTTTACCATTTTCCTTCATATATATTTCCCTTCTTATATTTCTTCTCGTTTAAAATGCCGCTACTACGAGCTGTAATAATTTTTTGAAGTTCTTCCTTCGCGTTTGCTGTCCACTTGTCAGAAACGAGATATATTATCACAAACTTTTTTTTTATGTATATTTTTAATATAGTAGTAGATTCTTCGCTTCCTCTTCGATGATATCCAGGGTAATCCGGTTCTGCGATTCTCAATTTCCACACTTCTTTTTTTAATACATATTTCTCTAATTTGATATTTTTGAAACGAGTTTTTTGCCTAGTATTCACACGGAAACGAGGTTCTAGGGTACTTTGGGTTGGTATAAGGTTTGTGTATATGTAGGTAGCCGGTTATATAATTAAAATATATATTACACCTTCTTTATATGTACAGCAAATAAATAAATTACAAAATAAAATCACTAGATGACCTATACAAACAAAATCCCGGATATTAATTTTAAAAATAATACTATAAGATAATAAAGTAAATACTATTTGAGGTAATAATAGAATGAAAAATGTTAAAATCTCTTTTTAATTATAGAGGACGTTCGAAAATTGCGAAAACACCCAAATAGAAGTAGTCATTAATAGTTTCCAACTAGTTATTTCGTATAATCAATAAAATAATCACAGTTGCTTACACATAATTCTTAACATGATTGAAATGGTCCAATAGAAATGATTATTTTATGATTGGTTTGACGGTTCTTTGAACAAAGCTTGTGAACAAATTTTTTTTTCGAGGAACATTGTGACACATGTTAATTTTTTTTTTAATTGACTATGTCGTTTAAAAAAGTTTAAGTGACATTTCTTTATTCTTTCAAATGACAATGTAGCATTTTTGCTTCTATTTTAGAAAACTCCACTAATTTTCGAAAAACATTTGAAAAAATTCATACGCCTAAGGCTCAATTCACACATAGCGTTTTTAAAACGCACGATTCTGCATTGCGGTACAGCTAGCAAGCACAACACATGTATTTAAATGTAGGTAATATCTTCAAGTAGTGCGGGCGACAGAGATGGTTGATAGAGTGACGAAGAGAGATCCGATACTTTCCATATGTACTTATGGTTTGCGACGCAACGAAGTATGTGTGAATTGGGAGGATTATAGAACGTCAATCGCAACGCAGAAACGTTTTAAAAACGCTATGTGTGAATTGAGCCTTAGAAAATGTTTGAAAGAAAGTGTTGAAAAAAAGTTTATTCTAAAAAAGAATTTATAACAAGTATAGATTTAGTTATGTTATCAAAAATTTTACTAGAACTTAGAAACATTGTCTCTGCTTTATATATCTATTCTGTGTATAATAATAATTATTAAACAACTTATGTTTATTACAAAGTAACTGTTTGATAGTAAAATCAATTCCTTTAAACGCATACATTATGATGAATACATTTTACAGAAAACCAAAATAAAAATATTTCGCGAATTAAAAGATTAACGCAAAAAAATCAACAAAATATTGAAAACGTAAACAACTATATACACTCGTTTGCCTTTTTTTCCAACGTGTACTATAGAATTTATGTGATTTGCTAAGTTCGCGAGACTTACATTAATCCGTTGTGTCACATTATAAATCATTCAATGTCATGTGGTTATTTTCCACACTGTTTAAAACGTACTGTCGTCATGCAAAAGAAAGGTGACGCAAATGATTTAGGTAACTTATTGACCGATTTTTCTAAATTGTTTGAAAAAGTTGCCCAGAATTGTTTATATAAGTTATTCTCTAAATATAATGTAATAAATAAACATCAGCATGTTTTATTAAGAATAATGGTATCGATAGAGCGCCATGTGATTTAGTTTGGAACGTGGTCTACGCTTTGGAGAAAAAGCTGGTTTCGAAGACCATCAGAAATTGTTCCAGAAATTTAAATGTTACGGTGTAAAAGGAAGTAAGACAGGAAACTTATATATATATATATGCTGACAAAAAAAAATATCTCCGGCTGAATTGTGATTAAAATTTATAAAACAAGTGAAAGGGAAAAAATAGAGAAAACAATATTAGTTATAGCCAAACATGTGCTTAAATAAAAATGCACAATCAATACACGACATAACTTATTATAGCAAAAGTACATCAATAAGTAGATGTAATAAATAATGGCAAGAATACGTCTGCCTAACGGTAACCCTTCTGCCTCCCTGTGCAACTCCTATTTGACTATTGCTTATTCACCTACTCGAGCGATAGATATTACCTCCACACTTTCGATTCTTGCAATACCGGTAATTCACGATGTATCTAGTGTTTGGGGTTGATTCGGTTTTAGCTGTATATAGTTTAATAAACTGCTAACTACTATTAACCAAATAAATAAGTTTACCACATTAAAAAAAAAAAACTTCATCTTCAAATTAATGTCATATGTTGACAGAAGCAACATCAAAATTATCAGTGCCTAAATAATTTCGTCAAAAATCAAAATTTCTTGTGGAAATAATGGTAGAGAATGACCATTCATCATCGAACAAGAATTGATTAACCTACAGCAGGGCGAAGAACAACCCAAAAAGCAAGGCTATAGGAAGAGCACTCACGGGTGATATAGTCTTTTTGACAATGCATTTGAAATGTAGTAGTTGTCAATAAATTCTATTATTATTATTATTAAATATCTTTGTGAATTAGAACCCTAGAGTGTTGACGAATTTATGATTAGCTAATTGTAAAAAAGTGTAAATAGAAATCCATTATTAAAGCAAATACAATTTGTTATCTTACGTCATTTAGGATTGCTCCAAAAACTTTTATCCTGAGGATTTACTGTTTAAGTAATATTAGCAGTGCTATAGCGTAATCCGCTTATAATTGGCTCGGGCATAGAAACCAAGCATAAAGGACAACGTTCCCAACTCCGCGATTTAAAATTCATTTTAAACTAACGCTTTTTAATACCTTTATAATAGACCGGCTCGCGAATAAACCTTTGGCTACAATGAGTACAAAAAAGAGGTACTGCATTATGTTCGCCAAAAACGATAATTGGATTTTCTTTGTTTCCTTATTCTTTTTGTAATAGGGCTTTAGATGATTAAAAATGTTTTCCTTTCTTTCAATTTTCATCAGCATCGAAGGCCAAGAAAGAGATTTTAGTTTAGAAAGATAACAAATATAAATGTTGTAATTGCAGATATTTTAAAACAAAAACTGAAAAATGGCGATAAGTATCTGTACTTACGGAAGAAATTGAAAAATTGACAACCTTTTGTTGCTGATCGCAGAAAGCGAAAGATGGATGAAACTGGAATTACTGTTTTAGTTACATTTGCAAATCAACATTATTTGGCAAGGCTGAGAATGTATGCCACTGAGATAATTATAATATCAGACGATCCTAATAATCCTAAAATTCTACGATCAACTCCTTCAACTATAAATGGATCTGATGAAGAGACAAATAGGATCCATATAAATCATGTCTGGAGATCTGTAGATCTGCAAATCAAGAATGCAAGGACAGGGTTTTCAATTTTCTAAGAGAGATTTCCAGTGATCAAAGTTCGGATTCTGGAAGATCTGCATCAACAACTGATTAACAACAAATGCCTACTACAGGAAAAAATAAAAATGTTTATGTTTTGAATTATTTGGCTTTTATAAATTTGTTTACGTTAAATGAAAATAATATAAATTGAAATGAGTTTTAAGTTTTAATCATATACATATAAGTGTCATGATGTTTTAATCGACAATGTGTGTGTTTGTTAGTGGTAGGCATAATTCATCTTTCAATATTGCAATATAACGTAAAACATTTTTTTTACTGTTCCATCTATGATTTTATCACAGTTAGATATTTAATAAAGGAGTTTTTTGACTGTATACTCTGTTCAGTTGCATCCCCAATAACCTGATCACCCAACAAGTTCAGCTGGTACTTCTTCCAACAAAATACACTAAAGTTTACTACTCGATAATATTAGTCTAAATTTACGGCAAGTGGTGTATTTTCAATAAGATCGCGGGCCTGCTCATAATAGTAACTTTGATAAGCGATAATCTGAATAGGATATTTTCAAGGCGATGGATAGATATCAATGGTCCTATAAGATGGCCAGCTCGGTCCTAGATTTGAGTCCTCTTAGACTACTTCCTTCGAGGACATTCAAAAGCTGCAGTTTACAATAGACCATTAAGAGATATGTATTGATGATTTAAAAAAGCGCATTAGCATCGCTTGCATAGATCAGCGAGAATAGATATTGAACTTGACCGAAATTCTGTGCACTTGGAAAATAGTTTCGTATCCAGTCACCAGCAGCGTTATTTTACCGCGCTAATTTGAAAATATAATTATTATTCTTTAAATTATTTATTATTCATAGGAGATAATTTATTGCCAAAATAAATGTTAAATAAGGCTCATTCTTTTATTCATCGATATCTAATTAATATGTAAACAGAAAACGCTATAATCAATACACCTATCGATGAATTAAAAAATACGCCTTAAACTTAAAAGAAGACGGTCACAAAGAGCTATTACAATGATCTAATTTATGAGTTCGTAACATGTTTGTATTTCGGATGATAGTACACGAACTTCAAATCATTGTATTGACGTATGTACCAGCCGCCACTGCAATGCTATATGTCAAAAACACAAAATACCAGTTTTGTATGTCTGAAACCAGTGATTAAAGGCGTTAGGGACAGTTTTAAGCAAGATTTAAAAACGCTAGTAAACAAATTATTTGTATGGTATAAAAAATACAATGCAATTGGAACATATTTGTACAGGTAAAATAGAATTTGGAACAACACTAGACGATAAAAAATTTCGTCACTTTATGTCACTTCTAACGTCGTAAATAGGGCCAGTAAAAGTTGAGATTTGGAGTATTTAAGTAGCTCCTGTGAATGGAATTTCTGGAATCGGAAAATAATGATTACTTACCTCAATAAAACACTTTGAAAAGGTGCCTTCATTTGTTGAAAAAATGGCTTTTTAAATTATATTCACAAGAACTACTACACATACTCCAAATCTCAACTTTTTACTGGACCTATTTACGACATTAGAAGTGACATAAAACTGCGAATTTTTTTCTCTTCTAGTTTTGCTTTAAATTCTATTTCAGCTGTACAAATATGTCCTAATTACATTGTATTTTTTATTACTATATAAATTGTTTAATAGCGGTTTTAATTTTTGCTTAAAACTGTATATCAGATATCTCTTCCAACTTTAGCTACTTGACTTCGGGACACCCATGATATACCTAGAGAGAACGTTATTCTTTTGTACTTACCCATACTTCGTCATAGGAGATATAAACTGTCTAGCTAAACTGTTTAGTAAAATTTGGCAATTGAGAGCTTCAATGATGAGTCTGGACAAGAATAGTAGAATAATGTTCCAGTTTGGAGCATATCCAGTGTACTTAATTGTAGAAATATCTGTAACCTAATTCATTTTCTTTTTCAATTTGCTAGGCTGTTATCGGGCAACGCGGCCAAAAGTGTAACAAGCAGACGATTTAGTCAATTTAGTTTGCTGTAATTTGGTATAATTATTTACCTATTGAACAACGACGATTTTGTTGCAAAGAAGATAGAATAGATAGATTCTTAGAACGATTCGGGATTTATTATTGTTCCAAGGTATTATTTTTATTTTGCAGCATATTTTATAATAAAAGTTAGGGTGTTGACAACTAATTATAATCAATCCCTAATTCGTAATCATTTAACCCTTGAAACGTTTATATTGTATATACTTATTATAATTGCATGTAGTATCCGATAAATGTTTGTCTCTTTAAAGAAGTTATTACTATCATAATAACTTTAACTTTTTTTATTATTTCTTTCTTTGGGTATGACGGTATCTTGATGTAAAAACCACGTTATTGTCCTACATTACATTTTATTTGGTTGTTTACGTTTCGATTCTTTTGAGAATTTTCAAAACTTTACTTTTTAACACATTTATGTTTTTTAACATTGATTACAAAATCTTTCACGGTGTAGGTCAAATTGCAATTATATAAAATTTTAAGTTTCAAACATATATATACATTACAAACACATCACTACATTTAAAACGATAACATCACACATTTTGTGTTAATTTTAAATATTTTCATTTTATACAATTGCAATTTGACCTACATTGTGAAAGATGTTAATTTTATAATCAAAAAACATAAATGTGTTCTCAAAAGAATCGAAAGGTAAACAACCAAATAAAATGTAATGTAGGACAACAATGTGTTTTTTACATCAAGATACTGTCATACCAAAAAAGAAAATAATAATAAAAAAAGTTAAAGTTAAATATTAAACGGTAAATTTATATTTAAAAAAGTAAAATTCGTTTTACAACTACCAAATATCATAATAACTGTAGTTCACTGGATATTTTAGAATTAGAGTTCTAATTATTTATAAGGGGCTTAGTTGATTGCACAGATTTTATCCATACAACAAAATATTATGATGTAAGCATTTTCGTAGCATTTTTTTTGTGTAGAATCCCATTATTAGAAACCATTTATATAATTTTTTTGCTTAAATGTCATACTTTGCCTGAAAATAGCAGCAGATTGTTAAAATTCAATAAATTACTTCCAAAAGAAGCCAAATTTTAAGAACTCAGCTGAAGAAGCATATTACACTTTGTCATAATTCAGTGTTTAGCATAAATGAAAAATATTTCGCGATCTAACCTTAATAGGATTTATCAAGCGATGTACAGTAGCTTTTAGTTTTATAGTTTAGTTAAAATTTAATTTATCTTGCGTATTCTTATCAAAAAAAGATTATTGTTACAACAAATATATTTGCAAGAAATCTACCAGAGTAGCACTAAATATTTATGAAATGTGAACATATTTTTATGTTGGTAAAATATTAAACCCACATTTTAGAAATATTTGCTGCCACCGGAAAAAAATTGTGGTCTGTCCGAAAATAACAAATGAATTTGAGAGTTTGAAAGAGCATCCGTGGAAAGAAAATGTTACCTATACTTTCCAAAGATTCAAGATGAAGTATAAACATAGATATATTTTGAAATCTAAGCAAGACTTTTTTTGAAAGCTTTCAAACAGAAAGGATAAATACATATCTGTTTACGGTTACGCACGATTTTTATTGAAACAACGTTTTCGAATAACAATTGATTGTCTATGATGTTTAACCCGTAGTTCTTGAAAGGTATACCAATTTATTATGCTTAGACAGGAATCGTAGAGTAAGCGCCATTTCCACACTTCTTTTATAAAATTTCAGTTGAAATTGTGAAAGTTTAATTTGAACATGTCACATCGAAATATATAAACTCAAATAGCGCAAACATATTTTCAGAATATTAGGAGGACATTGAATTCTAGTGTTCTATGAACAATATTTCAATATATATGATATTTTTGTTTAATATTCACAGAGATAGCTACTGATAAATAAATTGAACTTCTTAAGAGTGCTTCTAATGTTTGTAAGGTTGATATCACATCAGTTCTTATATTTGGCATATCCAAAGACGTTTATAGAATGTTTCTCATAACATTTTATCTTTAAATGGTGAAAGCATGTATAGTGGGCTTCAAATAAAATAAAACTTGCATTAACGAATTCTCAACTTTTTCAAACAATGTGTGTGACTGTCTTAAAATTAGTTGAAAACGTATTTATATTTACGGTTTGAAATCAATTTGTTTGTTTTACACATATAAAATTAAATGAATATTATTTGCGTTGACTGTAAACATTTAATAATCTCACATTCAGATCTCTATCATATTATATATTTTCGTTCTAAGAGGGTGATGATGGCCATGATAAGTATGGAATTTATAAAAATATCTCTGGAAAACTTTCAAAATGATTGCTTTGTAAACATACTAACATAACAAAACTAATATCAATATAATATTGTAGAACAAATATTCAAACTACACATTTATTGCATTCGATATGATATAAAAGCAACATCTTTATATAAATTCTTTTTGGGTACATTTTAGTGAAATGAATATCTAACGTATATTCCATAAATATCGAATTAAATGTATAATATCTTCTATATCAGAGATTGCCAGAATATTTTCAAGAATATGTTGAGATGTTCGATGCAGAAACATTTCTTTCCGATTAAATATCCTAAATTTCAACTAAAATTCAATTCAATTTTCATTAAAATGAGTAATAATTATGTATATGGAACTTGATGGCTCTGTACATAAATTGATATTGGTTAAATCACTAAAATCAATAATCACAGACCGAAGTTACATGATACGAATAATATATTAGCAATTACAAATTCTGTGGGGATACTAAATATCAGGTAATACCTATCTATCTATAGAGTCACGCCTAGTAAAACTAGGTCAATGTCAAAGAATATTTCGTGGTTGTAATTTAACATTTTTCATTCTAATAAAGGTTAAAATAAAAAACCGTTTTAATATGTGTATAAATAAAAGGTTAGAAAAAAAAATAATACCAAAAGAAATAAAATAATACGATAAAATACTCACGAAAGCAAAAAAAAAAGAGAAACTTAAAATTAAGAAGTTAAAAGTTTAATACTTGATACCTGTCCCGAGCGATTGTGGTTCACTACTTCGAAATTTTGAGGGATTCGAGTAAACCAATACGAAAAATAGGTGAGGAATTACGGTTAGAAACCGTAAGGCCATTCGTCATACTACGGGCTCCTCCCTCTTGAAGTTAATATTCTGCGAGGCGCAGAATTCTTGCGTCAACGGTAAGCAGTTGAAATAAGAGCAAACTTTACAGTCGTACACGGGTATGATGTAGAATAACAGCACGAGACAGATGAACAGGAATGCGGCCGACAAGAGACACACCCAGATCAGGATAATCTTCTTCTGCCTATCGTAAGGGCCGAACGATACGAAAGGTAGTAACGCGTATGACAACAGAAAACCGAAAACGAAACCGAACAGGTGGGCATAATTGTCCACCCAAGGCAGAAGTCCTACGAGGAACAGGATGAAAGTTATTGCGAGTAATTTGCAAAGGGCTTGGTTGGGATGTTTTAGCATGGGCCACGCGTTTAACACTTCCACTATTAGACACGCTAGTAATCCGAATTGAGATCCAGCTGGTCCGACCTAGAACAGATATTCAATACATACAAATTTGGAATGGCATTAAAAAACGCATTTACGGTTTTTTTTCCTGCATATCAGTGTGCATGCCCTAATAGAATTATACTTACATCTGCTCTGTAAGGTACGAATATTGCACTGGCCAAGTTGCCTGCAACTCCGGATCCCATGTAGATGATTCCTATCCTCAGGCTGCCTGTTAGCTTCTCCAAGTCACGCATTAGAAAATGCTGGATGAATACAGTCATGGCTAGCTGTAGTACGCCCACGTGAAGGAATAGCGATGTCCAAAGGCGATAGAATTGATCTGGTGTATCGGGGAAGTAGAAGGGAATCATGCCACATACGTCGTTCAAACAGGAGACCTGAAATCAAAATTGCTTAAGAGATAGAGTCGAATACGCTTGATAAACTGTTCTTCCATTCTTAAAAGTCGTATTATGCTGAGAGTAAATTAATGCAATATTAGGGTTCTTCCATGTCAACTCCAACGCTCTTTTGGAACGAATAAAGCCCTTTTTTAAATTTTTTCGGAAACCTAAGAAATACGTTGTTATATCCAGAATAAAGAAAATATGCTTCTTTTTTTGGAATATAGTTTATAATAAAGTGCTTGAAAACACTTGAAAATTGTCTTCCGCAGATGTTTTTGCTTTATAATATTTTCACATTCAACTTATGTATACAGAGTGTCCCACCGAACTGAGTTATTAGATTTTTTTGAACTTCTAGTAGGAATTTGATTTTGAAATTTGCAGTGTAGTCATGGCCCACTGTGGTCTATTTAAGGAAAATATTTTCAACTTTATAGCACTTTCGGTATACAGGATGTTGATACTAACTTTCTTATTTTAAACGGAATGGTACAATTTTTATCGGTACAATGAATGTATCGAGTCATTTGCAATTAGTTTACATGAGGGTTCCTTATCCCTAAACTCAACCGTTTTTGAGATATTTGCATTTCGATAATTTTTTGACGTTTGCACTGTTTCAAGTAAAATTAAATAGCTGATAAGATATCAGATATTTAGTGGTTCTACTAATGTCGATATAAGTACAAAGACGTAGGCAATAATGACTGAATCACATACAGAGTGTTCGAAAACGCATCTCCAACGTGGATACCTTTAAACTAACAAAACTTTTTTATTTCAAATGGAACATGGTATTTTTTACTACAGCATTGAATGCAGCGTAAAATTCTACATCGATTGACATTAGGGCTTTGTATACCTATTTTTGATAGTTTTTGAGATATTAAAATTAAAAATGTTTTTCACTACTTGTTATTAATTAAATACTAATTAAAAACTACATTTTCTGAAAATCGCTAATTCTAAAGGAAGCGTTAGAGATAACTATAAGAACATCCATGGCTTTTCGATAGAGGATGCAATTCTACATCACATGGTGTAAAAATATACAGGGCTTTCCATTTGAAAAAAAAACAACTTTTAGAACTAAGAAGTTACCCCAAATCAACCCTAGATTATGGGGCACCCTGTATAATTTTGTTTACTTTTTATTCCCTGGTTAAATAGTAGAAGATTCATAGCCTCCGCAGTCAACATAAAAACTCTCTGTCTTTTACTGTATAGCCGTTAAACGCAATTACAGCATCATATTTTTTGAGCTTTTTTTCACAAAAACCAAAATAACTTGGAAATGGTAACCGATAGGTAAGTAGATGTTTTATAAAATTGGCTTTAAAATTTCTAATAGAACCTAAAAATGCACTAAAAAATATAGGTTTCTATTTAAAATATCAAAGTTGGCCATGACTGTCTTTCCATGTAATCGGAAGTGCGACATAGATGAAATTATTTTCCCTAAAGAGATCATAGGATATTACTACGCTTAACTCCAAAGTTTCAAAATCGAGATATCATTGCAAAGTCAAAAACTTTTAATGGACGGGTTCCGTGAATCACCCTGTATAATAACTACGTTATACAGCGTTACTATAAAAGAAATTGACACCTTTGGTATTGTATAAAACAAAAGTTATTTGTGATATCGACATGCATTTTGCGCTGTTAGGTTGAGGAACTGTAGAAGTTTCGATAGTACAGTTGGTACTACTGCGCAAGCATAGTAGCTACGATGGCTGCAAACTCTACTGAGAAAGCATATTGCGTGCTTGAATTTGCCAAAACGAACTCCGTAACTGTTGTCCAACGACATTTTCGAACACGTTTTGGAAAACCACCACCTACTAGGCAGTCGATCTACGATTGGTACAATAAATTTGAAACGACAGGGTGTTTATGTAAAGGCAAAAGTCCAGGAAGACTTCGTGTATCAGAAGAGGTACGAACGGAACAGTGGTACGTGTTCGTGGTGTTTACGAACGAAGTCCACAAAATTCAACAACACGTGCAAGTTTGGAACTACAAAGCCCGCAACCAACCGTGTGGAAAATTTTACGTAAACGACTAAAACTGACGCCTTACAGATTGCAATTGGTACAGCATCTACGTGAAGATGACAAGCTTAAACGTCAAGATTTCTGCAATGAAATGCTGCAACGTAATGAAGATGAGTTTGCGAGTGGATAATTTTCAGTGGAGAGTCAACGTTCCACATAAGTGGCGAGGTGAATAAACACAACGTCCGAATATGGGGGACTGAACCTCCGAGAGTGTTGGTGGAGCATTTGCGTGATTCTCCAAAAGTGAATGTGTTCTGTGCTGTATCTCGCACAAAGGTGTATGGTCCTTTCTTTTTTGAAGAAAACACAGTAACGGGAGCTACATATCATCAAATGTTGATCAATTGGTTGATGCCTCAACTACATGAGGACGGGGAACTTTATCTTCCAACAATATGGAGCACCTCCTCACTGGCACCGTGTCATTAGAAATTATCTGGACGAAACACTTCCACAGCACTGGATAGGCCGTGCAACAGCCGACAACCGCGTTCTCGTACAGTGGCCACCAAGGAAACCCGATCTTACACCGTGCGATTTTTTCTATGGGATTTGTGAAAGGCCTGGTTTACGTCCCTCCGCTTCCTAATGATTTAGATGAGTTAAAACAACGCATCACGAGAGCTGTGGAAAGTGTCGATGCAGATATGTTACACCGGGTTTGGAATGAACTAGACTATCGCCTTGATGTGTGCCGTGTGACAGGAGGAGCCCATATTGAGCACCTATGAGTTCCCAAAGTAAACTTTAAGAATCACTTTATAAAATAGTTTAAACGAATTCATAATAACGTTATTAGTTTTGGATTAATAAAACATTCAATGTGTCTATTTCTTTTGTAGTAACACTGTATATGTAATTACAAATAATAATTCCACCTTTGAACTTTCTTTAACAAAAAAAAAAACGTTTTCTCTACAAATAATAGCGTGAAATTGCAAATTATGTTTTATACGTGTGTATCAGGCTTCATTCAAACATCACATTTTCCTTTCATATTTTTATATTTACCACAACAGCCTCGGAAATGCAAAAGAATTTTCATTCGCATATCTAGACGTGTCATGGATATAAGTTCTTCTGGATCCTCAAGTGGGTAAATCGTATATTTTATCTTAAAATTAAGCAGGGTATACATATGTAAGTTAATAAAATTATATTGACTATTAGTAGATTTCATACATACACATGAGCTAATAGCTCAGAATCTAAAGGTCAAGTGCAACTAATATCCATATCTCATGTTCAATTGCATATAGGTACTTGCCGTCGAGTGGGTAGTTCTTGAATATGTACGAAGATAATATAGATTAATACAAACAAGATATCGTAGTGTTTGTGGAGTTTAAATTATATTTGTGACGTTAAGAACGAAATTATGTTGTATGTAAAATGTATCAAAGTAGATCGATCGTAAATATTGTATGCAAGTAGAAACAATGCTGTATTTATAATGGTATCCTATTTTTAAAAATGCAGAGACGTCAGTAGAAATTATGATGTTACTGCATTATACAGACAGATATGCAGGTTGGCCCCCCACATTCACGTCGGTTTATATACGAAAAGTGGTAACACATTTTCAATTTCTTGGGTGTCTGGGCAATACAGAAATATTACATTGTCTAGTTTGGTAGTTCCTTTCGTCTCTAAGATATAAGTGACTATTTTTTTTAACATGTATCACTGCCTTGTATATGTATATACTTGGCGATGTTAACAGCTTGTAGGCACGAAAGAACTGCCTACAGCTATCACTAGGCCCCAATCCGAACATCAAGCGCAAGATTCTTTTCTGTGCAATGAATGCACGCTTGTAACCTGTGCCTCGTCCCCGCATCAAGATGCTGTAGGAGATGGCAGAGTATACCAATGAGTAATATATACACAGCAGGGAGTCAGTATCTAATACTGATTTTAGCTGGAAAAGAGCAAAATAAGGTTGATTGAGCTGTTTACACACTTGTGATGTATGTTCGACAAAACTCAGGTTGCTGTCAACTATGATACCAAGAAACTTCACCGATTTTGACAACGGTATCGTAAAGTCAGCATACCTTCTCTGGTGAAAATATATACATATATATATAATATATAAATATATA
This sequence comes from Protaetia brevitarsis, assembly GCA_004143645.1. NCBI lineage: Eukaryota > Metazoa > Arthropoda > Insecta > Coleoptera > Scarabaeidae > Protaetia > Protaetia brevitarsis. The sequence continues at coordinate 36,456 of RXPK01001267.1, read as the reverse complement.
TATATAAATATATATATATATATATATATATATATATATATATATATATATATATATGTGGTTTTGTCTTTGTTTAGAATCAGTCTATTCGCACCGCACCAGCTCTCAAACTCACATGTAACGCGACAAATTTCGTGCTCTAGATTCTCAATGGAATCAGAAGACACGGCAACCGTGGTATCATCAGCAAATAATACTACATGAGCATTTGAAATAAACTGCGGTAAGTCATTTATATATAGTAAAAACAGCAAGGGGCCAAGAACCGAGCCTTGCGGTATACCGAGACCAACTGACTCCAACTCCGACTCGGCCTGCCGTAATACAACCTTCATTTTGCGATCAGTTACAAAAGATGTTATCCAGCCTTGTAGAGGTTCACGTATACCAAGCCGGTACAATTTATCCTGCAGGAAGCGAGGGTCAACACTATCGAAAGCTCTAGCCAAATCAAAAAAAAAAATACCAGCAACATATTGGCCTTTGCCAAGGTTATCGTATACTTATTGTATAAGGTCAATACTGGCCATTTCAGTCGATTTATTTTTCTGAAACCCATACTGTCTACGAGATAAAATTTGGTATCTGTCTAAGTAATTAGTGATTCTTGAACAAATAACAGATTCAAAGATTTTGGAAAAAGTACTCAATATTGAAATAGGTCTATAATTCAATAAACTGGTACGGTCACCCCTTTTAAAAATCGGGATTACATTTGCAATTTTCAGGTTAGAAGAGAACACCCGCTCAAGCATTTATAATTTCCATAATAGGTTGTAAAATTTCATTTTTTACATACTTTATAGTTTTGACGTTAATTCCATCAAAGCCACAAGAATTAGTATTCTTCAACTTATTTATAGCGGCATCCACTTCAGCTACAGAAACCGGCCAAATAGTACAGACTAAATAAAGACAAGTTGATGTCAGGTTTCTTATGCCTAATTCAACTCGTTTACGAGATAATTAACTATCCTTCAAAGTGTAGATCAAAATTGAAGAGGCATGCCTGTCATGCATATTTAAGCTAGATATTTTAAACTGTATTTATTTCTTAACTAAAGCTAAAGACTTGAGCAAAAAAAAATATACAGGGTGAACAAAAACATGCCTTTAATTTTCACTGTCTTTAAAGGCAAGTAACTTTATTACAGTGTTCAGATTCTAATTTTGACGGTCTTTAAGTTTGTATTAATGCTTGCTATACCTATCTCTTATACTTTCTTAGTAATTTGAATTTAGTTTTTTTGAGTCACCCTGTATACTTCAAAATAATTTTGAAATGTGGTCCTTCTGAGCTTGTATAACCGTTAACGAAAAAAAATGAAAATATGCTACCACTTTTCATACATAAACCGACGCGAATGTGGTGGCTCATCCTGTACATTCATACTGCAAAATCGGAAAATAAATGCAAATGTGTTCAAAAGAAGTAGCAAAAACATTTAACATTCATCCATCTGAGTCGTCTGACATTTTTTCATTTACATTACGCAGAGCGCACCGTAAAAAGTACGGATACACCCTCAGTATTATTAAGGGAACTATTTCAACATATTTGAAATGTGACGCTCATTATGACATAAGAATTTTTTTGCATATTATAGTTTCAACTATATAGTGCTATATCTATGATTTCATAATAGTGTTGCGATGAACGTGGTTTCATTCGCCTGCATAGCTATGAGTAAATATTGCAGTGCGAAGCCACATAACGAATGAAACAAAGGCACAAGGTTGCTTTCACGATATGAACGGATATATTTCGTGAAAGGCAGGACCAAGCAGCTCCGTTCACGGCATGGCTTTTATAACAGGTTACAATTTAGTTTTCTGGCAAATACCTTATTGATAAAATAAATAGTAAATTGTGGCAAACAGTTTGCCACACGTTCATTCTCGTGAAAGCAATGTGAAAAATTTACTTCATGCACAAGCTTTTCATTCACGCAATGAATGAAGTAGACTGTTTGAAGTCGTATTATGAAGCGGACGATCTATCGTGAATGATGATGAAAGTTTTGTTCCCAACTCTATTTCATATACTCCTATTAAATTGAGAGAAATTATTACTTGCGCTGAAGTCATTTTTTCGACATGTATATTGTACTGCTGACGTCATCCGTCCCTTTATTTTAGACTCTGACTGTTGGATTCATGTCCTACATTACATTCACTAATCATTTACAAACTTTTAGCTTTCAGAAAACATTTTAGAGATACTAATTTATTTTACACCTCTTCGAACGTCCCAACGCCAGGTGTTCCAGTCTCTGAAGTGCTGACTCTACGGTGGCTCTCTATCACAACTCGATTTGAAAACATCAACCTTCCGAAAACTGGGAGCAAGCAGCCCCACCCTTAGAATTTGAATAGGGATGTATGGACTTGTGACTACTCATACAAAAGGTCTTTTAATTCTCTTTACGGCAACATGTGTCAAAAATCACTCTTTTTAATCTGTAAGCAAAAATGCATAATTTTCAATCTGTATAGTAAAACACGATTAGAATGAAATGGCTTCAACTGCTCTATACGCTTTCCTGATATTTCGCAATTTCCTTGTGGTATCCAAGGTAGCTCTTACTTGTTTTTGTCACATTCACTTATCATTTTTATTGTCGTTTTTTTCCCACTTCTTTTGCTTCTCAGGTAAAGAGTTATTTAAGACAGCTCGTTTCAATTGAAATGCCCTATATAAATTTAATTTTTAATTTTTTGTAGTATAACATATCAAACTGTTTTCATACTTGTTTTACCATACTTTAGATATATTTTAGAATAAATTATCTGCTGTATATTGATCAAACCGAATAAAGTTTGTAACATTCCTACCTGCGAACATAGTGATGCTTCTTCATGAAAAGTGCCCCTCACGAAGTCACAATATTCCCTAGTTGTGATTCTGCACTGTCCGTGGATTCCGATGCAGCAAGGATGACCAATCACCTCGCAAACCATGTGTTCGGCTATCTTGTCTTTGGCACCACCTGGCTTCTTTGTGGGCAGCATGGGATTGTTAGCCTTCTTGCGACAGATCGGCCATTTCGTTATATCGTCCGGCCATTCGTACGGATGAACACTAGCTGGGGCATCGCAAAATCTGTGAAAAACAATATGGAGTTTGATACAAATCGATGGAACAGTTTTGCTATAACTTACTTTGGATCTAAGCCGCAAACCGATCCAGAAATTCTACCACCTGGACCTGAATCGCCCGCTGACCATTTCTTCCAGGTCGAAATGGTTTTCTATGATTGAAATTATAGTTAATTTTTAAATTTTAACGCCGAATTGATTTTTGTAATTGAGAATACAAACAGTAACAGTTATAGATTTATTTACATGCATTGAACGCATATTTTATATATTTATAAGTAGAGACCGGATTATATGCAAAGTGCATATATTTTATTTTTTGCATATCTTTAATTATAGTCTATATGTAGGCGTATTACACTAATTGAAGTTAATTAGCGCTAATTAGTGAATGCATATATTGCATATTTAAGCTTTTTCTTATCCTTTCTATTAGTAAAAATTCCTAGTAATTCCTAATGTAGATCGACAACCGACAATTCTCAGAACGATAATCTTTTACATTGGTTTTTCTAATACTTTTCCAAGAACTGCACGTGTTTAATTTCGCCTAGCAGAAGGGATGTGGTAAATACGTTTTATTATTATTAATTCCCAAATAAACTATTCATTCATTGAATATCTTTGAGCGAAACAGCATGTAATTGTGTTACGTTTTTAAATACTGTGCGTACATACAATGAGTATAGCGAACAAAATTTCTTTATGGATTAAGCCATATCCTGAACTGGTAAAGGATGGCGACAAAATATTTTGTCGAGCCTGCAATAAACTGGTAAGTTAATTTTACTAAAAGCTTTACAATTGTTTTTAAATTCTTTAACTTTTGATATAAAATGACAATTGTTGTTGTAGGTGTCTTCTGAGAGAACTGATTGATCAACACGCTAAAACTCCATCACATATTGGAAAATGTGAAAAACTAAAGCGATCCGCATGTGTGCAGCAATCTATACGTCAATATGTAGCATCAACTTCACGAAACTCAGAACAAGAAGAATATAATACGGATCTGTGTAACGCATTAATTTCGTCTAACATACCATTAGCAAGATTAAACAATGTTAGTTTGAAATCATTTCTGCAAAAATATTGCAAACATAATATACCTGATGAAAGTACCTCACGAAAAAATTATGTCATATCTTGTTACCAGCAAATAATAGCAGAAATTCAACAATTGGTAGGGAATAATTTTATTTATATCATGGTAGATGAAAGTACGGGTAAGTGTGGCCGTTATATTGCCCATTTGTTAATAGGAATTCTTCATGAAGATATTGTAGGTAAATCATATTTAATTTATTGTAAAGAACTTCAAAAAACAAATAATGTGACAATTGCCCAATTAGTTCAAGAAGGTTTATCAAATTTCTTTTTACCTGGAAGTATACCTTGTGAAAAAATTTTACTAATGTTGTTCGATGCTGCATCATATATGATAAAAGCCGCGCAAAATTTAATTTTTTTTTATATAACATTATTCATATCATTTGTTTAGCTCATGGGTTCAATCGTGTAGACATTAGGAATCAATTCCCTTTGATTAATGATTTAATTAGCAATATCAAAAAAGTATTTCTAAAAGCACCTTTACGAATCCGATTTTATAAGGAGCGACTTCCCGGTGTTAAGTTGCTTCCTGAACCGATTATTACGAGATGGGGTACATGGTTAGAAGCTGCAATTTTTTTTGCCGATAATTTTGAAGGAATAAAAAATGTAATTCTTGAAATATTATAGTATAATATAATTGATAAATAAAAATGCGGGGTATTTGAAATTGAAGAAAGTTAAGAAAATTTTGGAAGGTGAAACAATAAACGATTTCGACTTTAATTTTAGTTTAGAATGTATTGCAAAGTTAAAAAACGCACCAATTACATCTGTGGATGTTGAAAGAAGCTTTTCTATTTCGAAACATATGTATTCTGATAGAAGACAAAACTTTCTTTTACACAATTTTGAAAAACATTTAATTATAAATTGTTTTAGAAATATGTTGTGAAAAATTTTGGTGCAATAAAGTTAATGTTTAAATTTCTGCTCTTATTTATTTTATGTAAAAATTTTGCATATTGTCGCAATTTTTTTTGCACTTATGCCCCAGGTTTATGCATATTTTCTCAAAAATCGATGCATATATATGCGCATATATTCCAGTTTTTTTTTGGCATATAATCCGGTCTCTATTTATAAGATAATATTGCATCAATCACACAACATTTCTTTCCGACGACGTTCGATTACTTCCTATTTTGCTATAATCGTGCAAAACAAGCATAAAATGCATATAGGGCAAGCTAAACATACCGATGGTCTCAATCCTCGGACCAGTTGATTCGGAGAAAACGATAGCTAAGATTATTATGAAAGTTAGGCATGAGTAGGCTCGATTATCAAAACAATATATTGCCAAAACTGAAACTTACCGAACAATCCGCTTGGGATGATTGCACGCATCCCGAGTCGTCGTTCCTGATACAGCAAGCTGTTTCCCTCTCCTTGGCCCTGGTTTTCTCGATTTGCTGGAGGATCTTGTTATCTACGCGCATACAAGGCGCGAATTTGGCCCCGAGATGTATCAGATCTCCCGCTCTAGGTCCAAACCTAAAGATTTATTAACATAAGCGCGTGGTAGTGTTTATTATTAAGCTTTGATTTTTACCAAAAATTTGCCGGCTCCATGTAGTCGACTTGTTGCAAGGATAAACTAGTGACTAAAACCTGTCCCGATCTTGCGTGTAAATCTAAACCGAAAGGACCGAAGCCGTAGCATATGAGGGAGATCACCAAAACTAAAATCTGAACACTTGTAACCCAGTACGTGAACATTGGTCTGTAATCTTCCATATCGTCTAGTTGCTCTTTGATTTTATCGTCTTGTAGTATGGACTTCCTAGTCGACCATCTGCAAAAACAGGCGCAAAATATAATTTTACAACAATTTAGTAACTTTCCTACTTACCCAAACATTCTTCCAACCCAACCCATCCCATATTGTCTCCTGTCTGAGTTATCCAGCACCCGGTCCAGTAGTGACGTAAAAATTCTGTTACCACCTATTGTAGGGTGTGTTTGATCTCCTACAGAACTATGAGGGGTCCGCCTCCAACCGGGTGCTGTCGATCGAGGGTATCTAATGGTGGGAGATTCTAGTCTTAGAGCTGCTTCCGCTTCACCTAGTCTTCTGTCGATGGTGTCAACTGATTGTAGGCCAGTAGGTGAAATTGGAGGTGTAGGCCTTTCGAAGAAGGACCTGTCTTCTAAATCCGAGGCTTCTGAGGGAACATCCGATGGGTAACTCCTGGACCATTGCTCTGTTTGCGATCGTGGCCTGGGTTGATGGCGAGTTAAGGTCTAAAAAGATACAAACAAAGGCAAACGCGTTAGAAGACGAAACAACATTATTTTTGAAAAATAATTGAGTTACATACTGTGCGGTCATAGAACTGTAGGTACTAGAATAGCGGAAATATTTAAATCCCAACATAAGAGTATATCAGTTCAAATTATAGTAAAACATTATTCGTGCATTCTAGGATATATGTTCGTCCGAATAACCTGAAAGTACGACTAATTAAAACGCCTGTTTCTTCACGGCAGATGTATTTTTGAACGCACAGACCTTGAGTTTGAGTAGATCTATGTATGTATGAATGGAAGGTGATATCACACTGCGATCTAAGAGGCCTATTGGACGTCCTATTCTTGCTGTTTTACATTTACAGCTGGCCTTCTAATCCTATTCCTGTCAGAAAGTATAAGATATGAGAAGAGGAAGACTTACCTAACCTAGCGCTCAGATAAGTCTCCCTCTTTGACTTCATATGTGAGCTTATGAAACCAAAGAGGGAGGCTTATCTGAGCCCTAGGTTAGGATTAGATCTATGTATGTATGAATCGAAGGTGATGTTACACTGCGACCTAACAGGTTTATTGGGTCTCCTATTCTTGCTGTTTTACAACTGGTCTTCTAATCCATTTCAGAAAGTATAAGATATGAGAGACCTAGGGCTTAGAAAAGTTTTCCTCTTTGACTTCATATGCTCACAGGTGCAACGCCCTTGACTTGTACAGTGAAACCTAATTTGAGAGGATATGGATGGGTGTTTCACCCTATTTCCCACAAATTCTACATTCAGATTCCTTTGCTAATCCAAGCTTACTCAGATGTCCTCCCAGTTTGCAATGGCCTGAAAGTATTCCTGTTACTATGCGAATATTATTCTTACTCAGGTTGAAGCATTCTGTAAACCTTTTCTGGTTATAGGTTCTCACAACAGTTTAACTTGCCAGCCCTGCGAATGCTATTACATTCCCTTTTTTGCAAGATTATCCGTAATTTTGTTTCCTTCCACTCCTGTGTGACCCAGAACCCACAGTAGGATTACTTTATTTCCTTTGCCTAGCTCGTTTAATGTCCCTAGGCATTCCAAGGCCATCTTGGAACTGATTTCATATGAGTTTAGTGTCCTTATGGCTGCTTGACCATCAGACATAATGATAATCTCCAGGTTTCGGTTATTCCTGTCAATATTGAACGGGACGCATCTTTAAATAGCGTGATTTTCGCTCGGAAGATAGTCGAGTATTTCCCCAAGCTTTCAAAGTACTTGGTTCTAAGCCCATATATGCTTATTGCACTCTTTTCTGCCGTTTTGAAGCCATCAGTGTACCATTTGATGGCATTTCTATTCGATTTCAAGATGGCTGTGATTCTATTTGCTCTTGTTGCTAAGTTTTGCGGTGAATTCTTTCACAAAGCTGAATGTTTTTGACAGGTTATCCTGGGTCATGTACCAGATCTGATCAGCGTCATACGTCATTGAGGCCTATGCCTAATCGTTACTTTCCTGACCATTCTGAATGTGGTTCTTTTTGCCACGCTCTCCACCACAATGTGGAGAGGGATTAGACCCAATATTACCTCGATAGCTGCTGTTGGGCAGGTTTTCATGGCCACAGTTATGCATACGCATGTTAATCTTTCTATTGCTCCAAGCTACTGATGCAGTAAGTGATGATCGGTCTTACTATCGTTGTATACATTCAAAGCAGTATTTTTGGGTGGCATCCCCAATTCTTCCCTGAAAAGTTTCTGCACACTATCAGGGCTTTTTTGGCAGTGTTACTTCAAGTTCCTGTTTGTTCCAGAGAAGTTTATTGTCTAGAATAAGGCCTAGATATGTAAGCTCCGTTCTCCAATTTATGTTTTGCCCACCTATTGTTGTGAGGTTCAATTTTTTTTTCCTAGTGAATGCTACTAAGGTAGTCTTAGTAACATTGAGGTTTGATTAGATGCCCAATGAAATTACATTACGATTACATTATGTACCTTTACGACCTTTTGGTACTAATCGTGTTATACGAATCTATAATTTTAGGGGCGATTAAGATTCGAATCACTAAAAAAGTTCGAATCGCCGATCGCTAATTTCTAATGCTTTTAGTTGAGTAACTTTTGCAATATTGTAACTGTAAAATTCTACAGTAAACATTGCTAGTTATTCTGAAAAATAATTAAATTTGGTAGCTAATTTTCTTCTGATTTATCCCAATGGCCGGGAGTTGATTGTACATAAACTAGGTATGCTTCATTTTCAAATATAGTTGGAGTTAGCATATAAATGCAAGTTTAATTGTCTGGAAACTAAAGCGTGGTCGTGGCAACTATGGTAATAAATCCGAGAGTCTGCTAAACAATATTCAATTGCAATTTAAACAGGTTCACATCAGGAAAAGTTGACCCTCGTGCATAAACTTTAAATAGTGAAATAGGTATTAAGGTCTTCTAAGGAATATCACAATCAAGTTTTTGGCCGATAATCTAAATACGGTAGAAATCAAAATTACGCAAATTTCAAACTACCAACAGTAAAATGAGAAGAGTAAAAAGGAGGAAGAAAATCAGTAGGTTTTCTGGAGTTTACGAAATTAAATGCGAAAGGAGTTTGATTTCATAGGCAGTAAATTCATGGGGTTAAGTAAGTTGCATACATATAGTTGCAAATAAAGTAAACGAAAATTACTGTTAGAATGAAGACTTTCTTTCAGTATTCTAATCTGGGAGATGTATAAAGTTTTTCTTCTGACAATGAAATTTAATAACTTGAGAATAAGAGACTTTAAGTTGTGGTTACTGTAAACGGTAAGTTCACAAAATAAACATTAGTTATGGTAGCAAAAAATACGATAGTCTGGTACGATATAATTTATAATCAAACAATTGCTGTATAGAAGTATCTAGACCGAAAGCAAAATAAATGTCTCAAAACATGGGAGTCTAGACGTTATGTAAATTAAACGTAACTGTGTCCTAAATAGTTTCTTTGTAACAACTTTAACCGCAATTTTAGGTTCTATTCAAGGTTATTCTAGAATGAAAACTGATATTTCTATCTTTTATTTCAAAATTATGATCAATTTACCTTAAAAGATAGTTCATTACAAAATTATATGTATGTATTAATCTTAAATAATAATATAGAAGTTAGATCAATGGTTAGAAACACCAGATTTCTAGCTAACTTATGGGTTCTATTAAAAAATAATAATAATAACTCAGCACTACAGGCCTTGAAGGCCCTTGGCTAGAGTGCCGGAACACACCGAGCCACTGAGAAGTGCTGTCCGAATGGTGACCTAACCAACAACCGGTACCGCATATTGCTGCTTGACTTTCAAGACTGGTAATGATGCACCCTTCCTTCTCAGCCGTACTGCCGGCACCTATTAAAAAATAACCTTAAGAAAAGTTTTTTGTAGTATTTTTATTCTACATAGTCTGTGACATATCTACTTTGATTTTCAACAACTGTCACATGTTTCAAGATAATAACATCATCGGTAGCATTTTTAACGGATTATCCTGTATCTTTTTACATTTTCAGATAGACGCTTTTTCAAGAATTACAATTACATACAGCTTATTGTTAGTGGGTCTGTGACTTAAGATATTAAAATGAAGCAATGACTGATAAAGAATATTTGTATTTTAATGTTGCCATGGGAACCTTTTTAGCAGAAATATTTTTTTTTTGTATTACTCAGCATTGTTGACAGTTATAAACAATACTGACAGATTAGATTAGGTTAGGATTGGGGTGGCCTACGGATCTTTTTCGCAGCGACCTTTTCAGGTTTATTGTGATTTTCTTTTTTTTTCTAGAGGACTCTCTAATTTCGCCCTCTTAATTAGGCTTATCATCTTTGAGAGCGGCTTCTTTGTGTAGCTGCTAGCTGTAATTTTTCCACATCCGTTACTAGAATCCTTGTCCTATTGTCCTCGCCAGGCCTTGACATTTGGCATAGCACATCTGCTGGTGTCTCTTTCTCCTCTTGGCAGAATCTGCCGGTTCCGTCATCTAGCAGGCCTATGTTGTACGTATGCCTAGTTAGTCTACAGTGGCCAGTAGCATCCCTACTATCATTTTGACAGTCTTCCTATCTTTATTCAGTAGATCTCTAGTAAATTCAGGCCTCTGTTCCTTTAGGAACTCTTGCCTGTCTCTGTTCCGGTGATTTTTTCCATCACTCTCTGAACTGATTTCATTCATTGATGGATTTTTTAATTTACAATTTGGTAGTGCTGAACGAAGGGCCCAATTCCAGCGAATGATCTTGCCGAACCTCGCTTAGCCAGCACGTCGGCCGCCTCATTTCATCTCACGCCCGAGTGGCTAGGAACCTAGGCCAAAGTTAATTCCCTTTGGGTGCCCACCTCATTTAGGGGACTTACGTAGCTCCAAATCAGCTTAGAATCCACAGTCACGGAAGTAATCGCTTTGACAATAAGTGTTAACTGACTGTCAGAGAAGATAGCGACGCTTTTACCTAACTCGGCCCATCTTCCATTCTGTTTCTAATAATAGTGGCTAGTATTTTGTACGTTGTATCCAACAATGACATCCTTCTATAATTGTTGCACTCACAATCAGTTACATCTCCTATCTTATGTAATGGTCTAATTATTGCGTGTTTCCATGCCAGGAGTATCATTTTCTATATTGCGGTACATAGCCTAACAATTTGATTTATTAAATCATCTGCTCCATATTTCAATAGCTCGTTCACTATCCCATTTTCTCCGGGACTCTTCCCGTTTTTATCTTCAGTAGGACTGTTTGAACTTTCCCCCTTGTAGGTGCCGTACATCGACGCTTTCTCGCTCTTTATTTTGTTTCTCTTCCGCCTCCAATATATCTCTGATGGTTGATTCCTCCAATAATTCTTTAAAATAAGTTGCATAGTGTATCCAAAGCTGGGATTATTGAGGTATTAGATATTTAGCATTCAACCTAGATATTCTAAAGGTGGGCTTTTTCAACATCTTCAGAAATAAGCATTTTTTATTATTGAAAAAATAACTCCTTCATTAAATTTTAAGAACAAGTCGTCCATTTATTTTTCAAAAACGTAAACAAAAAAGAAAAGAAAAACAATACCGCGTTTAGAAGCCTAAATTTCTATGCAAAGAAACCCTAGATTATTATTACTAAAGAAAAGTCTGAGCGTATTCCAAAAAAAGGGCTTACATTAAATAGCACTCTGATACCGTGTAAAATGTAATATTCCCCTTCCAGCACGGCCACATTCAATTTTCCTCGAGTTACAAAGGAAACCGGGGGAGAAAAATAAATACCGTTCTTCTCCGTTCCGTTGGCCCGGTTTTACGAATAAATGATGGATCTTTTGTTCGCGTACGCTTCTGGATTAGCGATCGGCGAAGAAAAACGATATTACAGTCTATTACCCTTAAATGAAATGAGCTTGTCGCAGGGAGCAATCGATTTAAAAGGTATTTTATTGCTCCCTTTGGCTGTGCAGTAGAAGCTTAAATTAGAGTTCGCTTGACCGGGAAGAAGATCATCCTTTCTTTTTTTGTTTGCACGTGACTCTGTCGCAGCGCTTGGGATATTCTTGGAATTGTGTAAATACTCTAGGAGATAAGTTGTGGAGGCAGTCCTGTCTAGCTATTTCTTTCCTGAAGGGAGTTACGTAAGGAAAGTATGTCTTCTGTACTTTATATGGAGCAAGTGATACTTGATCTTGTAAAAGCTAATTAATTTAACGTAAACTATAGTGTTACGGTTTTTGTGTGCTTGAATAAATCATTTTATTATTAAAGCATCACTATTGCACATCTAGGTGGAGTTAATATGTGTCTTTTGGGGTGACAACATTTAGTATTCATTTACTAGAAAGCCGGGCGTTCACTTTGAACGCACTACTTGAGTTAGAATGCCGAATACGCCTTTTTAGCTGCCTTCTTTTTGAGGAATGGAGTTAAAGCTTTCATTAATGATAATGCTGATGTCCCTTTGCCCTTGTCAACTATAAACATTATGTGTTCTCGGGGCTCAAATGAAGAATATTTATTTGTACATTAGTAGTCTAATTAAAATAAAATAACGCTACTAAAAACACTTATTAAACTGAATTCACAATACTGCTTACTTATTTATATTCACTATTTATTTCTACTGTTTGCTTACTTCGTTGGTAACTCTCGTTTCGACTTTTTCAATACCACGATTCAATGCAAACTGTCGTGTCTCCGTTTGCGCACGTATCACGTATTAACATTTGGCGCGTTTGGTTCTGGAGCAATTTACATTTTTCTCGATCTTTCGGATGGATTCGCATCCAGAAATTTTGATAACGTATCTATGCAGCATTCAATAGCGCAGTTTCATAACCAACGTGATTTCCGCCCTAAAGAGATGGCTAGCGCAGCAGGAAATTCAAATTCAAAATTTAAAAATAGGCGTGCGCTAAAATAGCATTACCTTTCAACTAATTCGACAGTAGGTTCATTTTACCACCCTACTATTCTTCTCATCTCACAGTAACATCCAATGTAAAATATGCACAATATGCCTTAATTTAGTTAAAATTACCGACATTTTTATTGCGGTTTTAATTGTTGACAAAAAAATCATCATAAAAAAATCACTTTCACGTAGACTTAAGACTGAATCGAGTTGTTAAAATCCACTGTAACAATCCATATCTCCCGATTGTTGCATCGGCGTATTTTTTTTAATAACAATTTTTGTTCCTTTTGAACACTTTTTTACTACTTTAATATTTCTTTCAATCTTTTTGCCTTTTTGGAACTTTTCTTAACATTTTCTTTTCTAAATTTGTTATCCTGTTTTTGACATTTTCTAATTATTTGTTTAACTTTATAATCAGTTTTCAATTTTTCAAGTCTTTTAAATATCCTTTAACTGTTTTCTACAGAAAATAAATTCCTTAGGTGTGATAAATAAAAACAATAATAATAACTGTATTTGTAATTAGCGGTCCCTAAATGAAACATTATTTGTTTTTTCGTATTTTGTAATGGGATGCCTAGAATGCATTTTATTTTAAATTTCATTTATTATTTATTTTCTTAATAAATATATTCGATTTCATCCTATTTAAGTAAATAATTAAAATATGTGTATGTGTGTGCGGTGACGTAAGCGGCATCAAGAAAAGAATGAAGAAATGAAGATAGTTTCCGTGGTCACGAGGATAACGCAATGTCCCTGATTAGCGGACAGCTTAGGGAAGCACGTGGGAAAGCGCAGGTACATAAGCGAACAAACAGAAGTTATCAGACGGCATCCAAAGCGAGTGGACGTTCCGTTCGGTTGAAGAGCGGTTGTAGAAGGACCCACCATTAGGCGCTGGCCACACCACAGTTATATATACTATTGAAAGTGCATCGCGTAGCGAGCTAATAGTAGCCCCGTGATTGCTGAGTGGCGATTGTGCCAAGGAATAAACCTTCTAGGGGAGTAGCTTTGCAAATGTATTAAATTACGTATTATCAGCTGTGTTGTGCCGCCGTATGCTGGGAATTTCCCGATCTAGAGGGCCGAGTACACTCTCCGGAGAATACGACTGCGTAGTTAAGTTACTGCAATTTCCAGACGAGACGGCTGTGTGTACCGAAAATCATGCCGATCGCGCCGAAACCACACCCAGAGCCGAAGTACCGCCAAAATCGTAAGAGTTACCGCTTATTTTATTTGTTTATTAGTTTATAAATTTTAAATCATAATCTTATTTGCATTTTAATTTTTATTTTAATAATTTCAATTCAGTCAGTAATATACAAAGGGGACCCCATTCATTATTTCTATTACCACTAAATAACCGTTATTTATGTGTAATGTCTTTATTTGTATAGTGTTCTGCCTTCGTTGTTTTCAAATAAAATATTGTAGAGGTGAAATCGATTTTTTGCATTATTTTATTTTGTAGTTTAGTATACAGGGTCGCACTATATTTTAAATACTCATAGAACTTCACTACCTGGGAACGGTTATTTTGATGGATAAAATATTCTTATGCTAGTTTTTTTATTATTTAATTTATATATATTTATTTCAATTAATTAATAGATATTATTATTTACCAATTTTACCAATTCATACAGTAGTGATCTTTTGACGTAAGTTCCTATCAGTTTCTTACCATTTCAATTACCTTCCTTATGCATTCTTTTGCTTCCCGTGACATTCTAATATAACTTATTTCTTCCTATTTTTGCGTTTAGATTTCCTATTAATATTTTTATGTTCTATTTTAGGATAGTTTCCAACATTTAATATACTTCTTCATCGAATTCGTTCTTTTGTTTATAAAGTTTTTACTTACATATGAAAATAAGCTGATCTATATTGCGGTAGACAGCCTGGAGACATTGAAGGCACTAGTGAACCCAAAGGTACAATTAAAATTGGTTTGAGGATGTATCCGAGGACTATACTAGCATAATAGACCGCAATAGTCACTTTGCTGTGTATGCCCGGACATTTTGCAATCAATGGAAACGAAAAAACTGACGAGTAGCCAAGAAATATATAGTCCCACAACTTGCTCTAACAGCGTCTGAGTTAGCGAAAAAGGGATCATCACTCCATAAACCTGTTCTTGAAGTGTCTAAAATACAGCAGGAGAGCAGGTAAGGAGTTTGGTCAAAGAGAAACACAAAGAACATTGAAATAATACAACCAGGAAAATTCCTGGTAAGACCATTATGAAGGAACCATCAAAAAAGAAGGCTGAAGAACTATTGCAACCTACTAGGAATTACCTTCGCAAAGGACACCTATAGAAAATTGAGATCAACACTGGTGATACCACCTGCAGATTGTGTAATGAGATAACAAAGAACGCATACCACATACTGTGTGAATGCGAGACTCTGGGCGCAAGCTAAAAATGAATCCAGAGGATTACTTCGATCAACCAATTAGAAACCTGTATAGATTACTGCAGGGTACTAGGATACTGAAATACTCATATAATTTAATGGGAGACTAAATACAAAAAGCCAGGAGGCTGCAGTGTTTTTGGAAACACCATGTCAGACGTCTCCCACAATAAAAAAAAACCTTTTCTTCCTTCCTTTTTCTTTCCGTTTGCGAATTTATAATGGTGATTTTTTCCGTATTTCCTGTAAACCTTGCGGAACAGCAACCAAGTAAGTAAATAGAATGGCTATGGACAAAGAGTAAAAACAAAATTAAATATAATACAATCATAAGAAAATCTGACACATTCTGATCTTAAATAGACAATAATGTCATAAATTTGTAGGTAAGACTGAACATGATATTCTCTAGAATTTTTTTGGACTAACTTCTAAATTCTATTAGAAAGAAAACAGTATTCTTCACTCTTACCCAATGCAAAAATCATACCAATGAGTTCTTCCATTGAATAATTTTTCTTTTTAGAAAAATATTACCTGCTTAAGTGAACCCACTTCGAACAAGAAATATCAAAATTTGTGTCACTAAACAACATGTTTGTTTTTCCATTCCTCCGCTTGTTTTATTATCGTTTCCTCCATTGAGAAAAACTAAAAAAAATGAAAATATTTCCAAAACCGTTAGAGGTAGACACAATGATTAAAAATGAAAAAAAAAAATATGTATTAACTTTATATCCAGTTTACACCTAGATTTCCGCGGTTGTTGTTCATATAACACACTGCTGACTTTCGTGTTGGAACCGCATCTCCTTCTAGCCGGCGTTTCGTTCTCAATTGCTAGGGACATCTTCAGGGGTGCAGCTGTTATTGTATTGTTTACTTTAACGCCAATTCGATTATTATCCAATACAATTAACCAATGCAATCAACCAATGCAATCAATCAATACTAATTTAAATGTTACTAATTACTGATATACATGATTAAACAATATTACCAAAACCTGTGTAAATTAAACCTTCTTTTGTACCCAATGGCGTAGCGCAAAGTCTTGGTGTCCTCCCCCCTTGCAGAATTTTGTCTGGGTCCCCTTGCCTACTACTGTATATTTGTAAAATATTGCTAACAGTAATATCTGAGGGCCCCTCAAGTGGCAGAAGAATAAAGCATGTAAGCCAGTTGCGTATTTAGTAGGTTAATATTTTACATAAGTACTTTGAAAAATCCTCACTACCAACTGTCAAAATCGGGAGTAAATTTGGCGTGTTAGATGCAATATATGCCCAATAAAGCGCTATTTAAATTTAACAAGTAATTTAAAAGCGCAATAATATAAAGGATGATAGAATGTTCCCTTTAAAACAACTAAATTTGTGTTTACTCTCGGTACATTCATAAAGTTTGTTGCTGTTGGATTGCGATCGCTTCATTTTTAGATTTTATTTAAAGATTTTTATTTCATTAATTTAAGAATTAGACCCTGTAACGCCATCTAGCAGTGAAGTTTCGAACTCCTTGCTCGTCACAACGCATCTTACCGTGATAGCAAAAATTTAATGTCTCATTTTCGTTATTTATTTGCAACTTAATTAGTAATTCATTGTCAGTTAAATTAGCTTTTCATTCTTCAATAATTAGTTCAAGTTTCATTCATTAAAACCTTTTCTTTTGTGTAAATTATTCTGCAGTTTGGCAGTGACTTACTTGATTCACGTTGTATTTTCCGACTTCCGCCCTCTCGCCTAGCAAGAGAGACGCATTGGCTTCGCACACCATCTTAGACGCGCTGTTCAAGTTGCTCCGTGCAAATTTCAATTTAGTTACCACATTGTGGAATTTTGTCGCGCGAGAAACTTCCAATATCGAGTGCATTATTTTTCCGTTTAACTGGGGCAGCCAGGAGTTCTGTGTCCATTGCATCGATATTCCTGCAAAGGGTTTTATAACAGCAGCGTCAAGCCGGCATTCCTTTTGTTAACGGCGTCATCTTAGGTCACTGGTAAGCGGACTTCTCTTGTTAATTTTATCAGTTTAGTAATCCGATCCTACCTCAGGACCTACACCTTATTTTGGCTTGAGTTAAAACAAGAGGGTGAACGAAGTACTTAATTTGGGAGACCAAATTCAGATCGTTGAATTCGAAAGGGAACTACGCCTTGACATCAGCGTAACGCGCTCAAACCACCATCCTGGACGCAATACACCGACACCTATAGAAATTTACCAGCTAAGTCGTATATTTTATTTTATTATTTTCTTTCTCTTGCACCAAATTAATATTTTGTTATTTTATTATTATTATTTTTGAAATCCTATCACATGACACAAACCTTCCGGCCAACATTACTAACCTAGACATTAAGAATCAAATCTATATTTCGGAATTACATCATAATTAATAGTTTAATTTATTACTTAAGTATAGAGGTTAAGACCGAACATCAATATATTATCATCGTAACATGTTAAGATTTAACGTTTATTGTAATTCATTGTATTTTTTTTATCTTGAATTTTATTTGTTTTGTCAAATATACAGTGTCATCCAAAACTTTGTGTATCGAACCAAATTATTTCGATCCAAGAAGACCTTTAGCTTGAGAGCAACCGAACCCCGTAACAAGTTGTACATCTTAAAATTAGATAATAATAAGTATAACGAAATATATGAACATCACAAAAAAAATATATATTTCTACTTTTAATATTTATTTATTAATTAATATTTTTTTCAAATTACTAATTATTTTTATTATGAAAAATTATTATATTTACATGAAACATTTCTTGCTATGTTATTAATTTATATAGTAACTCCGTTACTATATAAATACATCTTGTCACATTTGTATATTTAAATGCCGAAAAAAACTAACTTGCTTTCCAACTCACTTAAAAAAAATATCTAGCATTCGAATCCCGAAAAAAATTGAGCCATACAATATGAAAATACACGGAATTCCACTATGTCCCAGCGTAAAAGATTGACAAGTCCTCTCGCTGTTGTTTCCGAAATAGAATCGTGTTCCCGGTTGTTGCTTTTCCCTTTTAGCCCATCGCAAATTTCAACCCTGACATGTCAACCGCCGCACACGGCCCTCATCCACTCCATCCACGGACACACGTACATACATATCCAGGCGCACGTACGCGCAACGCAATACAATACAGCTTCTCCCCAAAATGGCCGAGACGCGGGTTACCTCGCCAGAAACCTCGGCAGCGTCGCATATTTCATAATGAAAGGCCTAATTCATCCGTAAATCTTTTGAAACGGGGCCCGGAACATCTCGGAAGACCTGCCTTCCACCCGCTTTTCTCCTTGTGGAGTGGGGTGCGAATGCTTGCGTAACACGTCGGACATGTTGGGGTGGAAAACTCATTTTTGCGGTGAAAGTTTAATGTAATACTAGCGGGAGGTCGCGAACTGTTCGCCGCTGGGTCTCGGGGCGGTTGGTGAATGTTTGATCGTCGAGGAAATTTCCTGAAAACCCGGTGGACGGTAGGCAACTGATGCGCAGTTGGGCTAAAGTCTAGACGAAGGGAATGATTTGCTATTTATAGGGAATAAATAATTTTTAAATAAAATTGATGTAATAAAATCGAATTTTGGGGTATGACTGCTAAAGAAGTGGGAATTAGTAACGAAAGTAACAAGGAAAAGATTAATTAAAGAATTTTATTTGTTGATTCTTGAAGAAGAAATAATGCAAATTTTTTTTTAATATAAAAAAACTATCTTTTATATACTTTATTTGCGCATAAAAACACTAGGTGGTGTTTGGCAATACATGTAACAGACATAAATAAACATATACTAATAATCCCCCCTATGCTGTATCATTTACGTTATAAATAACATAAAACGTTAAAAATAACATAACGTATAACATGCAAGCATCGTCATAACGGTTGCAATCAATTTGCGTATGTTGTATCACTATACGTTATCCCACGTGTAAAAATTAAAACGTTATTAGAGAAAAAAGTATAGAGATGGGAAACGTCTAACAACGGAGACAGCTTTATGCGTGATTCTGTCAATTAGAAAGAATAATTGCGACGCAACCGTAGCGGTTAGTGTGGTAGTGGTGTTGTGTCGTTGACAATGACATTTTGAAGAAACTATTTATACAAATTCACTTGAGAAGCGAACATAAAGATTAAAATATTAAAAGAAGAACGAAATTCCGCTTTGTTACTTATAAATATGAATTATTTTACGCCAAAATATCCAAACGAGCGCCATCTACAGAGTCAAACTTCAGTTACCCAAGGAATATGTAAAATATAAAAATGTCAAAACTAAAGAAACCCGAAATATTTGTTGTAATGAAACGCTGTCAAGGATATTATTAATAAATTAATTACTAGAGAAAGTTCTAACTCCTGCAATTCAGTAATGATAATTAACGTTATTTTTAACGCGAACAGTCACATAGGAAATGTGTGTTAGGTTATGTTGAATGTATGGTCGGTGCTGTGAAGTAAAACCCGGTTAAAATTAATAAGTGAAGTGTTTTCTTTATCATCATATTCTGAGGCAACACAAAGAGAGACAGAGTTTGAGATGAGGTAGTAAGAACTAAGAACAGATTTAAAATCGATCCAAAGCAGTACAGAGAAACAACTAACATGATTTGACACTTAATTTGACTGAGAAGCAGAGGCAAACATAGCCACAAAGGGAGATTCCTGTTAAAGTTAAAGTAGAACAACGTGATGGGTTAGTGCTTGGAGGAGAGAGGGTTGGATTGGAGCGGCAGAAAAGTGCTACCAAGGAACCGAGCAAATTTATATATCAGTGAAAGTATTAAACACCTTACATCTTGGGATACATATACATATGTCACCTCCTTTTAAATGCTAGCATCCCTACATAGTCAAAATTAAATAATAAGAAACTTTTTGTGTATTTATTAAAAACAAGTTTGTAGAATAATATAAATATATATATTTATGACAGATGTTGCAAATACTTTTACGTGAAGTTCCATATCTTTGTTTAATAATGGTTTCTGTTACGTTTTTTAAATATAATATTTAAGTTAGATTAAAACACTGAAGTATTTTTACGACTGACATATATTTTTTAATTCATAATAACAAGCTGTTTCCAGGCGACTCACAATATAAAAGTGTACATACATAACAGTTTCTTCTTGAATTTTTAGTAATTTGACTTGCGAGTGCCTTATATTTACTAGTCCATTATTTACTTCCGGAATTATTCAGCTTTCAACAGATTGTTCTAGTGCCACCTAAAAATTTTGTCCCCCACAATTCTGGTAACAACTGTGTGCATAAAAATAGTTACATCCGTAACCAATGTACTTTGAAAATATAATATTTCCATGTTTGAACAGATATTCTACTTTTAAGTGCTATTAATGTTTGTCTTTATTGCTGTATGAATGGTTCTATTTGTTATGTAAGCACCATATTCTAGCAATCTACCTATAAATAATTTTATGAAAATATCAAGAAGTAGTTCAAATGATCAAGTCAGGTCTAGGTCTATTTCAATTACAGAATTATTCCTACAAAAATACAAATAATCTTTTTATGTAATGTACCTTTTGGTTGCTATTTTACAGTTAGTGTTATCATTAACAGTTAAAAGTTGCTCTAATAAACCAACAGCCAACAAATTCTTGAAATCATTACTCATTTTCAAAAATCAACTCGTTTCTATTGACAACTCAGTAAACTTTAACCTCACTTTTGTTCATAACGTTGCTGTTATTCGCATAGCTGCAAGGGATCGCATGGCGTTATTTTATTCCACATAACGTACAGTAAATAACACGCATGTTATTTTATAACGTACACTTATCCGATACAGCATACCACTTCTGACAGAAATAACGTAAATACGTTATATTTATTGATAACGTACATGTTATTAATAACGTAAATGATACAGCATAAGGGTGAATATCAGTGTAGATAAAATAATGACATTGACAGTAATGTAAATTGATGAACTAGTGTCTGTAGCTGTGTTACATTTAAAATATAAAACAAATGTTCACAAGAGGGCGTATAAGGTAGATAAGAATTATATATCAAAGTCATATGTTAAAAATTCGTCAATGGAGTAAAATGCTTGTTCCAACAGTACGGCCCTTAGTTGGCGCTGGAACATTTTTTGAGTTGGAGAATTAGTTAAGGAAGTAGGTAATTTATTATATAATGAAAAACTCATAGGAATCTCTACAAAGGGAGCAGCCTGGTTTGGGAAGGTTAATGTAGTGATTATGGGGTGTGCTATAAGAATGTATGTCAAACCGATATTTCTGTTTCTGACGCTGTTTGTAGGTAGTGTTAAGGAAGGAGGGGTTGAGATTCCACACGATACGAACAAGGGCCGACAATGAACTCTGTTGCCTTCCCCACAAATCACCCTCACTGCCCGCTTTTGTACCTTAAAAAGTACACTAAGATTTGTCAACGAAGTAAATCCGCAACAGGAAAGACAGTACCGCATACGAGACTCAAACAAAGAAAAATAGACCATACGAGACACTTCCTCTCCAAGATTACGTCTTATCACTCGCAAAGCATAACAAACAGAAGACAGCTTTTTCGAAAGGACATGGACTTGTTCAGTCCATTTTAAATCCGCATCAAGAACAATACCTAAAAACTTTACACGATTGCAAGGTAACAGTAAATTATTATTAAGGCAAATATTTATATTTATATGTTGCTTGTATATCAATAATTTGGTTTTACTGACGTTAAGAGTGATATTATTCGCATTAAACCACTCACTAACACTAAGAATTCCAGTGTTAATGATTCTCTCGAGATCGTTTTTATTCGCGGCATGCCATGTAAGTGACGTTATCATCAGCGAATAGGCCGGTGCCGGTGTGTGATCGATTAGCCGCAAAAGCTAGATCATTAATAAATATTAAGAACAGCGTTGGTCCAAGTACTGAGCCCTGCGGCACATCAAACACCACCCGACGGATCCCCGACCTGACGTAGCCCCCGCCAGCATGTATCTGCACGTACTGCTGGCGATCTGTAAGATAGGATCTAAACCACTCATTAACATCACCCCTGAAGCCATATCTCTCAAGTTTCCGAAGTAGCAAACAATGGGGAACACAATCAAAAACCTTGGATAAGTCACAAAAAATGGTAACTACAATCTGTTTATCATTAATATTATTGAATATGTGGTGCAAAAGATCATATATTGCATCTGCAGTAGATTTGCCCGGTCTAAAGCCATACTGACAATAAGAAAGTAAGCCTTCACTCTCCAAAAATTTTATGACCCTTGAGTTATCGACTTTTTCAAATATTTTAGACAAAGTAGAAAGAACAGAAATAGGTCTGTAGTCAGAGAAGGAATGGCTCCCTCCATTTTTATGAATTGGAGTAACTCTCGCAAGTTTTAAGTTTGACGGAAAAACAGCATTTTGTAATGACAAATTTATCAACTCGACAAAAACTCCAATGCCTGAGGTGGCAAACAAGATAAAATCGTTACAGAGATATCGTCAACGCCTTTTGATTGTTTATTTTTAATATTACGCATTACAGTAGTAATTTCTTGTATATCTGTAGGTAAAAAGAAGAATGATTTACTGTGATTGAATTTAAGAAAGGACATAGGATCAATGTTTGACTTAATGTGTCTTGTCAAATTAATTGCTACTATTAAAAAGTAATTATTGAGTTGTTGAGCAATAGTTGTAGGATCATCTACAATTTTTCCACTGTCAATTATATATATGCCTTCATCATTGGTACGTTTAGACGACCCAGTTAATTCCTGCACCACTTTCCATGTCTCCCCAGGTACATTGTTCGACGAGCGCAATCGACCCGTATAAAACTGTTTTTTAGATTCATTTATTATTTGCCGAAGGATATTTTTGTATTTCACGGGATAATTGTGAAACCAAGGTTCATCAGTAAATTTCTTGATATAGAGTAATGATCTTTTGTTCTTAATAGATATTTTAATTGCATTCGTCAACCAATGCCTCCCAGATTTTTTATTTTTAGTAATTTTTTTTTATAGGAAATGAGTAATGGATCATATTTGTAAGCGTATCTGTGAAAAAAGTAAAATTTTTATCAACATTGCTGTTATTATTTGCTGGCCACGATATCTCTGCACATTTACTAGAAAAATGTGAAAGGTTACGTTTACTAAATTTTCGACCGAAGTAACTTACATCTATCCGCCCACGATGCGTTAATCTAATGCCGCAGCGAACAGCCTCGTGATCGGAGAAGCCAACAGAGTCCGTACAAGCAAACAAAAAATCAGAATTTAAATTGAAACAATATTAAAAAAAATTGCATTATTTCTATTTCAAGAATCAACACATATAATTCTTTAATTAATCATTTCCTTGTTACTTTTGTTTCTAATTCCCACTTCTTTAGCAGTCATACTTCCGATTTGGTTCACATTGGTTAGGGACAGATAAGTTATGTAAACTCCATGATAAACCAGTGGAAGAATAAAATTATATAACACAGATTAATATTCCACAAGAAGAAAAGAAAACTGTTATGCTTACTGGAAACTCGACGTTTGTAATTATACTTCATGAGCAAAAAAGCAGCAAAAAAGCACTACAGTCGAGTGAAGTTTATTTTCGCTTCCATAGGTAATTTTCCATGTATAACTAATTAACGTGGGTAGGAACCTATATTTTCCATTTCGAATACATTAAAGTTTTTTTTTCTTGTGAATGTTATGTGTATATATGTATAAATTAATGACATGCAAATATTAAAACATTGTGGGGATATTAATTTAATGTAAATAAGATCTTTAATATGAATAACCTTTCTTTTTATTTTAGTAACCATAACATCATTCAGTTGTTATGTATTAAGATGTTAAGATGGCCGTGTCATGAATTATGTTGCCACGAAGCACTCTCCCGGCATCGACGACACCACTTGTTCTGTTATGAAGTTAGTTTCACAACGTATAGACGAACCTCTAGTGGAGAACAATCTACTATGTATATTCGCATAATAAAATGATAACAAAACATTAAAGTCTATTATAGTTTTTTAAATTACGCACTTGGTAACACAATGAGTTAAGTTAGTTATGAAATTATTACAGTGAGTATTCCATGATAATGTATTGTCAAGAGTTATTCCCAAAAGCTCCAATTCTTGGACGTGTTCTATTTCATTACTTTGTGAAAAAAAAACATGACTATTAAATAGCAGTTTATTATGTATGTTATATATGAAAAATCATGTATTTAGTTTTTTCTGCATTCAAAAATAAAGAACGTTGAGAAAACCACTTCTGCATTTCTTTTAGTGGTAAATTAGCATTATTTTCACTTACATTGATATTCAAATGAGGCACAACTGAGCTGGTATCAACAGCATACATTACTGAAATAAAATCTCTCACATAGTGAGTTATATCATTAATAAATATCATAAACAAAACAAGTTCCAAAACGCTGCCTTGAGGAACACCCTAATAACCAGTATGTTCGTTGCTTTTATAAAATTGACTTTACCGCACACCTTATATTTAATATTAGTAAATTGAGACCTCCTTTTAAATAACATTCAAACCATTTCGTGATAACTCCACGTATACCACGACACTCTAGTTTAGTCAATAAAATATTATGACCTACACAATCGAAGGCACGGCTTAGGTCACAGAAAATTCCAATAGGAAATTTTCTGGAATTCAAGTCATTAATTATTAAGTTCGTAGAAAGCGTCTACTGCTGTTATCGTTGAATGATCAACCGATACCCATGTTGATTTTTAGATAAAATATTATTTTTATTTAAGTGTTAGGTAGTCTGCTCAACATAGCGTACTCAAAAACTTTAGAAAAACTTGAGAAAATTGTTAGTGGACGATAATTACGTATACTAGGTTTAGACCCTTTTTTTGTGTAAAGATAGTACCACAGACTCTTTAAGTTTGTTTGGAAACGTACCGGTTTCGAAAGATAAAATAATCAAATATGTTATCCGTGCAATTATATACTCTGATATATTTTTTTAATAAATCATATGGTACACCATCCAGGCCTGCAGTAGTACTTTTAATTTTTCTAAATAATTCACGTAATTCATTTTTATCATACATAGCATACACCAGGAGCGTCCCCTCTTAAAGAGCCACGGGGCCATACCCCCACCATTACAAATCACAAATTAATCATTAAAAAGCTGTTATTTGCCGTAAAAATACCGACAAATACACATACACACACAAACACATATTTAAATGCAAAACGAACGTTGCGATTTCCATGATTTGATGCGACGAAACGCGCTTTGTGGTTACTTAAGCAGACAAGCGGCGAGCTGGTGCCACGTCTAGATTGGCACCGATGTCAGACGTCTTTTGGTCTCCGCGCGGAGCTAGCGAAAGAGGGGGTGGGCGCAGTATATGCAAAAATTACATTGAAGTGGGGTCAGCCGTCATTAGTATACATCAGTGCTTGGCACTGTAGGGGAAGGGTCTCCTACTATCGCAGTAGGCAAGCATGTGAGCCAGACGGCCGTCGAAGATCGGCTATTGAAATTACAAACGTACTTCGCTTTAAACACTTCTCCGCAATAAAAAATCGACTTAAGAATATTTAATATACTATATTAATTATAGTAACAAAATGTACTATTATTCTAGGATGACATCGCAAATTAATAATTATAGTATTTCAAATCAAAATGAACTACCATTCATATCTCTCTTAAGGTAAAAATTATGGAAATGAAATAATAAATATACCTAATAAGGGAGTTATTCCTGAGAAATACATCATAACAGGGTTTTAAGTAAAAGAAAACAAGCCATTTGCTTAGGTAAACAAACAAAGAAAATAAAAATTGTGTTTCCCATTCTTTGTAAGAAATACGTCCGCTTATGCTTAGAATATCCATTATATTTTACTCGAATACGTTAGCATTTATATTTAGGTAGATAAGTATTCCCGATAAGAACTTGTGTGTGAAATGTATTTTTCACTTTACAATTCTAAATTTTTTTTAATTTTCTTTTGTGTCGGTATTATTTTAGTTAGCAATAAACGAGGTAATAAATTAGTGCAGGCAGAGCTAAGTTGATTCAAAACTTTGTAAAATTTATAAAATAGGGGAGGGGGTAGATGGCCACTCAATATTGTCACAAGCCGCCAATGGCATACATACTAGAGAAAATAACTATGTTGTTGTTTGTGAATTGATTGTTTACAGTAATTTTAGATATAATACTATATACAGGTGGGTCAAATTCAATATTTTTAATACGAAGGTTATATTTCTAAAGGAATTCTGAAAATCTGACCTATGCTTCTGAAGCGCGATTTTAAAGAGAAATCGATTGGTGAAATCCTTATTTTTATATCTTCCATAATATAAGAGATACAGAGCGTTTTCGTAAAATATGCAATTTTTAAAAGCAGTTGTAACTTCTTAATTTGTGAAAATGCTTGATTTATATAAGAACTTTATTAGGTCACTTTTTGACGTAAAATTCAATGCTCTTTTTTTGTTTTTTTCTTTAACTCGTCTTCTTTTTCAGATATTATCAAGACTTGTGCTTGTGAAATGTCAGTTTGAATGTTACTGGTGGTTTTATTATTTAAGAATTCAAAAATGTATGAAAACTATGAAAAATACGACCTGTTAAAGTGTTTTATAGAAGCAGGTGAAAATGCGGAAGCTGCATCTAACATTTACTATGAGAGATATCCTAAAAGACAACAACCATTCAGAGATCTTTTCACGAGGTTAAAGAAAAAATTATAAATTTTGGATCCTTTCAAAAGCCGAGACCTAAAAATTATGTGGCTCAAAATAGAGACAAAGAACTATAGAGGAAATTGATGCTGTTTTAAGGAAAACTGTAAATAACCCAACACATTCCACTCGCGAGATGCACAAACAACAAGTTTAGCAAGAACATTTTAGAAAAGTATAAAATGAAACCCTATCAGATAAGGAAAGCGTATTACCTTTTTGTCGCGGATTTGGAACGTCGCATAGCATTTTGTCAATGGTTTTTGGACAAGTGTGAAGAAAACCATAATTTTGCTGTAAACTGTGTATGCATGGATGAAAGTAACGTAAGCAGTGCGAGAATTTTTAACAGATATAATTCTTATACTTGGTCGCGTGAAAATCCCTATGTTACTATTGAAATGAGAAACCAAGGAAGATATAGTTTCAACGTGTGGGTAGGAATTTTTTGTGCCAGGGTAATTGGGACCCTACATATATAACGGAATTCTTAGCTCCGAAAGCTATTTGCATATTTTACAATTCATTAAAGTCTATTGTTCATTGAACCTCTCATAGATGAAATACCTTTAAACCAATTCGAATTCGTTTACTTCCAGCATGGCGGAGCACCTCTCACAATGCTGCTCGGATTAATGAGTTTTTTACACCAACAATTCGGTAACAATTGGATTGGAAATCAGGAAGTACATTGTCCGGCAAGGTTACCAATACCGTATTAGTTAGGTGGGGTTTCTATATTTCTATCCGAGGGAAAATTTTTGATTGGTTGACGCTTCTGAATGTCTAGAAAAATAGTAAATCCTCATATCTGAACAAAGAATTCACACGAAATTCTAGTAATTTCTGTCCTATTAAATACACGTAGTCAACTCGTTTGGCAAAGTTTGTAAAAATCAACACTAAAATGTTTGATTAGCGCAAAATTAACGCCAACACCGATAATATTTTCAACAGTGTAAGGACGCTTGCAGACTTATAGATAACCTTACAGGTGCTACAGATATGCACAGAATCCCACCATTAATTCCTTATAACTATAGTATCAGTAATGCTATTAATGGTTTCCTTAGTTTGTCGGACTTGTTAATTCTAACATTTAATATTAAAATCACTTTTTTCTGCTTTGTAGAAATCTTTTATTTCCTTATTTACGAGCATCCACGGCCAAACAAAAAATAAACAAATAAAAAAACAAATAATGGGCGTATTAGTTACAGCCAGAACCATCTGTTAAATTGCAAACAAGAAATCATATATTTTGAAAACCCTTTAACTAAAATATCAATTGTTTTATATCATGTTAAAGGAAATTTTATATGCTTTTGAATAGTGTAAAAATATATAGGGTGTTCCATATAGAAAAACACAAGTCTTGATAATATCTCAAAAAATAAGAGTTAAAAAAATAACAAATTAGAGCATTGAATTCTACGCCAAAAACTACCCTAATAAAGTTCTTGTATAAATCAAGCATTTTCACAAATTAAAAAGTTATAAGGGCTTTTAAAAATTGCATATTTTTCGGAAACGCTCTGTATCTCTTATATTACAAAAGATATAAAAATACGGATTTCACCAATCGATTTCCCTTTAAAATCGAGCACCAGAAGTCAGATTTATTCTAATTCCTTTAGAAATATAAGTTTCCTATTAAAAGTATCGAATTTGGGCCACCCTGTACAGAGCTCGTCTCTGTAAATTTCTGGTTTTTCAGTATGTACTTGTGTGGCCAAAATGCCAGCATAATTTTCGTTGAATAAGCGAGCTGTAGATCTTGCACACCTCCCATTCTCACAATACAAAGTAATTAATTCCACACGTTCTTGGATAGAATAGACCATATTAATTTATTGTGAATTCACGATTAAATTAAAGTAAACTCCACTAAAGAATATTCCATTAAACAATGTAAACGTGAACTAATACCGATTAAAAAAACTAAAAAAAGAAGTGGAGAAAAACGACATTAAAAATAAGCTACATTCACAAGCAGGAGTTACCTCGGATTTCAAAAAAAAAAAAAAATGGGAAATATCAGAAGAGCACATAGGAGAGCATTTGAAGTCGTTTCATTCTAATTGTGTTTTATTACATAACTTGCAAATTACGCACTTTTTGATTATTGATTAAAAAAAAATGCTTGATACACGTTGCCGTAAAAAGACTTAAAAGACCTTTTGAATGAGTGGTTACAAGACCCATCTTTCCTATTAAATCTTAAGGGTGCAGCTGCTGCGCTTACAGGAATGATTTTAATCAAAATTTTGTTCGGCTTGTTATGACAATTGGCAGGTTTTCAAATTTTATATAAATCACAGCATGTAAAGAGTTATTTGAGGTGGCTTGTTTCAATTGAAGTGTCCTGTATAAGACAACGTATCTCTCTACGTGAAATATAAGGGATAAATATGAGGGAATATGAGGGAATATGCAAGGTTTGCGCGTCT
This sequence comes from Protaetia brevitarsis, assembly GCA_004143645.1. NCBI lineage: Eukaryota > Metazoa > Arthropoda > Insecta > Coleoptera > Scarabaeidae > Protaetia > Protaetia brevitarsis. Next base: position 6,913 of record RXPK01001267.1, on the reverse strand, counting down.
CCTTGCTTTTTGGATAGTTTTTCGAAAAATACGTTTAGATTGTGTAATGTCACTAAAAGACAATAAAACTGTGGAAAAGATCTTTTACTGAAATAAACTATATCACCATTAAATCCACTTTTTTCAGCTTTGTAGAAATCTTTTATTTGCTTATTTACGAACATCCACGGCCAAACAAAAAATAAACAAATAAAAAAACAAATACGTGCATTGCTTAGTTTCAGCCAGAGTAATCTTGAAATACTATTAAATTGCAAGCAAAAAATCTATTATTTTAAAAACGTTTTAAATAAAATATCTACTGTGTTATATCTTGTTAAAGGTAATTTTATGGCTTTGAATAGTGTAAAAATATATAGGGTGTTTCATATAAAAAAGCAACAAGTCTTGATAGTATCTTAAAAAAAAGAACAAATTAGAGCATTGAATTCTACGTCAAAAAGTGCCCTAATAAAGTTCTTATATAAATCAAGCATTTTCACAAATTAAAAAGCTACAAGGGTTTTTAAAAATTGCATATTTTACGAAAACGCTCTGTATCTCTTATATTACGGAAGATATAAAAATACGGACTTCACCAATCGAGTTTAATTTAAAATCGAGCTCCATAAGGATAGGTCAGATTTTTTCTAATTCCTTTAGAAATATAAGTTTCCTATTAAAAGTATCGAATTTGGCCCATCCTGTACAGATTCAACGAAGAAGTGATTAAATAAGCTAGCAATTTCTTTAGGATCATTTATTGTATTGCCATCATCTTTTGGTCCTATATTTTTAGGTTAGAAGTCAGAACTCATGTATAATATTTCAGGCAGTTTTGACAGAATTGGAAGCTTCATTTATTCACTTATAAAATAATTAAATTAATTAATTAAATTTTACCTCTTTCAACAGTTTATTGTGTTTATGCTTCTCTTCTAATTGTAAGTATACTTCTTTGTGAGCAGGGTAACTCTTTTGAAGTACATACAAATCCCTAATATAATTACAAGAAAAAAAAATTACTCGCTCTTAATACAGTATTAAAGATTAATTTGGCTCTGTAGTCTGTTTACCATGTGTTGCGGTACTTCATAATCATTACTTGTTTTAGAAATAATACCCGAAACAGAAAAATTAGCAGGGTTTGGGTACATGCCAGATTATATTTTAATACACCATACGTTTTTCCAGATCGGTCTAAAGAAATACTTGTTCTACTTTGTTGGGGATTTATAAAATCCCACTGTTCCTCTCTGAGCGGACCGGGAAATACTTCGGAAATACGTCTCTCTGTTGAACTGATAAACTTCCAACGAATAACGGCGCCCGAAATATTTCCCGGATATTAAATAATGTAAAGCTTTGCGCCATCGTTATGGAGATTTTATGTACGTATTTATAAATGGGGCGGGGGCTCCGGGCCAACGTGACCGCTTACCCTCGGATACATCGTTTTCGCGTTGTGCCCGTATAATAACAAAAACTTTGTAATCAAAAAGTTCGGGAGCAGTAACAGGCGTTAAATATGTAATAAAACAGATACGTAGGTAGTACGTATGTATATATGTATATGTGTGCGCGCAGCACATTTTGTGGGCACAAAGGGTAGTGTAATCAATAAAATTATGGATGTAAAACCGGGACCCGTTTACATGTATTATATTTACTGCAGACTCGCAGATATTAATGTACACGCGGGTTCTATATCGTGACGTTGTGTATAAAATGTAAACACATTTTATACATATTTTGTGCGTGTAAATAAACTAGAATAAATCTAATATAATGCAAATGTTTGCGATAAATTGTTAGTGCTAGAATAGTGAATATAAATGAGTTATTGATTAATGAGATATAAAACAGTGGGTTTAAAAATGGTATTCCCTCACTTTGTAGCCTCCCATTTTGCACTCCACAAAAATGTCTTATTTCCATTTTATACCGTCTCTTGCCTAGCAAATAATAACACTGTGCTCGAATCGGAAGCTTATTTTTTTCAACATTGATGGGTCCTGGGTAGGAAACACAATTCGAGTGTGCTGAACCAGATGCCATCGGCCGTTTTATAAAGTTGGCTCTTAATAATAATAATAATAATAATAATAATAATAATAATAATATGTTTAATGTCCAACAGATCTTGGTAATCCAATTACAGGACATAATAAAAGGTTAATATATCAATAAAAATATGAGTAAAACATGGATACATAGGTAAAAAGAAACAGTACATTACAACATATTAAAAATTACAAATTTATGTCTAACATAATAAAAGAAAAAACATTTAAACGAACCGAAAGGGATCTGAGTCACATTTATTGACATTTCTACACATGTGCGTTAGTGGTGCCTTAGCAAGAACGTTTGTGCGCGCTCGGGGAACTAGAAAAGTGTCTGCGGATCGGGTATTATAACGAGGCACGACTAAAGCCACCTGAGATAAAAGGGATGGAGAATCCACAATTCCATTCATTAAGTTAACTAAGAATTTGGCACTAAATTCATCTCGACGTTGGGATAAGGAAGTGAAACCGTGTTTAACTAAAAGATCATCGTAATTGACACCACGAGGTGGATAAATATGGTCGACTCTGAAAGACAAAAACTTCAGGAACCTCTTCTGCACTCTCTCCAACATTTGTCGCTGATAGATGTAATATGGATACCAAACCAGCGAGCCATACTCTAGTTTAGAACGGACTAGAGTAAAAAAAAGTAGTTTTATAGCTTTAACATTGTTAAAAAATCGACAAAATCGGATCACAAATCCCAGCAGTTTAGAAGCAGAAGAAAATAGATTGGTGATATGCATGCTAAAAGACAAACAATTATCAAAAAGTACACCGAGGTCAGAAAAGTGAGTTACTCTAGAAATTTCAACACCACGCACAGAGTAATTAAATGAGATTGGGTTGGCACTCTTAGAAAAAGAGAGTACGGCACACTTAGTGATGTTCAAATGGAGTCCATTGCTCATGCACCACTCACTTAGAGTGGATAAATTTTTCTGCAGGTGAAAGCAGTCAGCATCTGAATTAATGGCACTGAAAATCTTAATGTCGTCAGCATATGCTAATACTCTACAGTCTAACAGATGAAGTAAGTCATTGATATAAATATTAAAGAGCAATGGACCCAGCGTTGAACCTTGAGGCACACCCGCGTTTGGAGTAAAAGCGTCAGAGCAGAATCCATTGTAATAAATAAAACTAGAGCGATCTTGAAGATATGACTTAAAGAACGAAATTACACCTGGCGACAAGCCGAGGGAGTTAAGCTTGTAAATTAGGACGTTGTGATCTAATGTATCAAACGCTTTGCTAAAGTCAGTGTAAATTACATCGACCTGAGTACGATCATCAAGATTTTCGCTAAACTCGAACTGAGTAATTTCCACCAAGTTGGAAATGGTAGATCTATTAGGAATAAAACCATGTTGATTAAGTGAAAGATATGGTTTGACGCAGCTGTATAATTTGTCATATAGCAAAATTTCGAAGACTTTAGCAAAGTTGGGTAGTATACTTATCGGCCTATAATTTTTCATGTCAGAGCGATCGCCCTTCTTAAGAATTGGACTAATTCTACATATCTTCCAAGAGTGCGGAAATGTTTCAGTGCGTAAAGCTAGGTTAAACAAAACAGCAAGAGGCTCACAAAGAACTGACGCACAATCACGGACCAAAAAGGATGGAAGGCCATCGTGTCCACAAGTGGAGGTAGATTTAAGTTTTTTGATGGCACATAAAACTTCATCCGGTGTAAGATAGCCTATATTCAACACACCCATATCCGGTACCTCAGCAGGCATAGTAGTAGGAGGAGTAGGAGGAGTATTACCGGAATACACCGAAGAGAAAATATCAGCAAATTTCTCTACAATATCTGCTGGGTTGTCGAAAGATACATCTTCAAATGACAGACATCCGGGAATTCTAGAGGACCGCCGTTTAGCATTAATAAACTGCCAGAAGGACTTGGGATTCATGGAAATGTTATTCTCTATATGCCTCAAATAGTCTTTATAAGCTGTTGTAATTTCTGACTTAACAAGGGTACGAAGTCTGGTAAATTCATCTCGATAAGACGAGAGTCTCGTGCGCTTCCATTTCCTGAAGTAAAAATCTTTCATTTTCAGGTTCTGCCTGATACCGTTATTGAACCACGGAGGAAAACGACGGCTCGAACTTTTGTATAACGGTACATGTTGGTCAACAATAAATAAGAAAACATCGTAAAATGAAGACAATGCGTCGTTCACGTCAGAGTGACATTCAAGAAAGGACCAGTCCGCGGACGTCAGCGCGGAATATAAAGAAGGGAAGTCGGCTTTGCGAAAGTTATATCTTACATTATTATTAGATGCAAAAAAATATAAGTGGGAGAGCAATGGAGAGTTTTAGTGTTATAGATAGAGCGGGATGATGTGTATCTTCAATGATTAATGGCTCCACGTCATGAGATACTGTGAGTGCACAATCCAGATTACACAGAATAAGATCAAGAATTCGGCCATTACTATTAGTTATCTGGTTATATTGCTGAAGGTTCAAGGTATTAATAAAATTTAAAAGAGTTAAACGTTTACGATCACTGGCATCAGGAGACAAAAAACTCGGACATTGAAATCACCCACAATTAAGAGATCCTTGCCAGAAAGCTCCACACCCAAGGCTCTTGTTTTCGAAACATTCAATTGTAAAGATTGAAGACAAAAGACCCGAAAAAATGTTTTTGTCTATTTTTTAACAGATATCTATTGAGTTCGATAATTTTTTTTCGTCGGAATACTTAATTGGCGTGATATTCGACGTTGGATGAAAATGCCCTCAGTGACTCAGAACTCGTGGTATGGGATTTTGTGCGCTCATTGAGAATGTCTCGGGATTCATCGCACCGATAACTGAAGCCTATACATTCAAGACATCTGCATTGGTTTTCACCGTATCAATGTTAAAATGTCATTTAAAATCCATTTTTTACATGACGAGTGTTTTCACCAAACGACGACAAGACTTGAATATTGGTATAGTGGGAAAAAAATAAATACTCTGTTAGCGGATATTTGTTGAAATGGAGAAGAAGGATCATAAATAGAAGACGTCTGGGAAAAAAAATTCTATGTGGAAAAATAAGCTTTTTCTATATAGGGTATATTCACGAAACCTCTCCATTAAAAGCTCTTGAATTTGCAATGATATCTCGATTTTGAAACTTCCGGGTTTAGCACAGTTAGGTATGATCTATTTAGAAAAAATAATTTAATCTATGTCGCACTTTCGGTTACATAGAAAGTCAAGGGTAACTTTGATGTTATAAATAGAATCATATATCTTTTTTGTGCATTTTTAGGTTCTACTTAACATTTTAAGCCAATTTTATAAAACTTTTAGAGTTATTCTGCTTTTTGTGAAAAAAGTACAAAAAAACTTGATGCATTGAAGGCGTAATAACGGCTATACGTAAAAGGTAGAGAGATTGTATGTGAACTGTGTGCGCAGGGCACGGGTCCTCTACTATTTATTAAAGGATTAAAAAGTGTAATTCTATTTACTTTTTAATCCTTAAAGCTGTCCCCTTCCCACTCTGGGCGGGGGGGGGGGGGAGGTGTGAGATGGGGATCGGTTCGGCACCATTCAGTGAGCCCCCTACATTATAACAAATCTTATTAAGATGTTTTTTTTAATTTGATGCAGTGTTTTAGAGATATTCCGTTGTCTTAAGATAAAAAACTCACACTGTATAATTGTTTGAAAATTGAATGCATGGTAAATTATCACAATAATACAATCAATTCTCAAGCAGTAACATCAATTTATAAACGTATAAAGGTATTTTTGGAAATAAACAAATACTTCGTAGAGAAAAAGTATTGCATTTTTTATAATTTCATAAAAGAGGCGATTTAACATTAAATGTTTATAGCATAAAAAATATTTATGAAGCATAGACTATGACCTGCCCGCTTCAAGTGGAAACCAAAATAATTTTGTAGTAGCAAATTAAACCCTTATTAATCAGCATTTTACGAATAAAATCTCAGATCGGATGAAAATAACAGGCCAAAATGTATTATTTCCAGTCAACGTATTACGCAAGTACTTAAATAGCGTACAATATCTAAATAACTACTTCACGACTTAACGAAAATATATTTTTACGGAACTTACATTTAAAATACGTAGCTTTTATTTAATTGTCTAAATGTTAACATGACACTTCAGGTAACTAGAAATGACTAGAACGAAATATCATTTTTGCTCTAGAATAGAAAGTTTTCTTAAGAGAGGTGCTACTTACAATGAAATTAAACAAATTCATTGAAATACAAGCGGTTGTTCAACCTAGAATAATGATAATTGTGGTGGCATACTTGCGCCTAGATTATATGCAATCTTGACGTTGACGTTGAACCAACATCTCAACAAGGGTGTGAGCGTGAGGTTTTGTACCCTTTCATCTCTGATAGAAGTGGCACGATCAAGCCGCTGGGGGTGGGTGGTTGGGTGTAACTTGTGATTAGCTACTCCTCAGGGGAGATTGGTGATCGTCATTTGAAACTCTAAACCGAAGCTAAGTAATTTTTGGAAGTTTTACCTCGCTTGAGGGTGTTGAAGGCGGTCGTCAGGTTTTAGATGTTACGTTAGATGTTACTCTAAGAAAACATCTAGACGTCTGATTCAAGTAAGTGGAGGTGGAAGATCCTGGGGTTCCACGACCGCCTGAGCCAGGAGGTTTCCGCTGAGTTGAGCGCGAGCCCAAGCAGCGTTGAAAATCTGCTTAATGAAGTCTCGGAAGGTCGGCAGATCTCGATGAATTGGCTCGTTCCTTACGAACCAAGGTGCCTGCACGATTAGCCTGAGTGTCCTGTTTTGAAGTGCCTCGATGGACTTCAATCTGGTGGGGCCAACGACGCCTACGCAAAAGC